>JAEANM010002344.1:0-24795 GCA_017656035.1 Myanophis thanlyinensis | reverse complement strand
AAAGCTGGCTGAGGGATTCTGGGAGTTGAAGTCCACAAGTCACAAAATGGCCAAGTTTGCCCACCCCTGGTCTAGACACATACAGTAACAAATAAGCAAAAAAGGCTTCCGAGGTTTCTGGGCAAGTTGCAAGGAGCAACAGCAACTCCTCCTTAGCCTACTCAGAGGAGCCGATCAGGTGAGCTGGCACTTGTAACCCAACCCGCTCTGCCGGCGCATGTTTTCTGCTTGTCCCACCATCCCAAGAACAAGATGGTCCACCCTCTGAGCTGCCAAGGGCGAGCTTAGCTGCTGCTGCCCAAGGAAATTCCCAAATGCCACCCACCAGGCTTTCCTCCTGCTTGCCGCCATTATGCCAGGTTAGTATGCTCCTCTCCCAGTGGGACTCCAGGAGGGGAAGGTACAGCGAGCCGCACCAAGATTGAAGAGAGTGCGGCCCTCATCAAAACTCAAATGTGACAATATGGCCCTCAGGGGCTCTGAGTTTGACATGCCTGGCTTAAAACAAAGGAACCCTCAGAATGTATTGTGTTTTGCTATTACTAGTACATACTGTGTTTCCCTGAAAATAAGACCCAGTCTTATTTTCTTTTGGGCTTGAAAATAAGCACTCAGGCTAATTTTGGGGGAGTGGGAGCGCAGCTACCATTGGCCCCACCCTCTCTGTCCCACTGTCTGCTTGCCTGCAGCGGCAATGGGCTAAGCTCTCAGTGTACCTCGGCCTCCACCCACCCTGTCTGCGGGCCCAGCTGCTACTGAGACACTTCTGAGCCACAATGGACACCATGCTGGCTGCCAAGCAACTGTTCATGCTGCTATTGGCCTTGTGGAGGGCAACCTCCTGACAGGGCAGGTGGAGGCTGGGGCATGCTGAGAGCTTGGCCTTGATTGAGGACATGGTCAAACAGACAGTGGGATGGAGAAGGCAAGGCCAGTTGTAGCTTTCCAAACACTTTTCGCCCAGAGGAAGACAAAGCTTTGTCTGCTTGCAAATTACTCCACAATTTCCCCCTTCAGGTGAAAAGTGTTTGGTCACCTATGGGACACTTGGGAACAGAGTGATTTGGTCCATTTCCATGCTCTCTGTAGATGACCAAACACTTTTTACCCAGACAGAGAAAGCTTCTCAAAGCTTCATGTGCATGTAAAGGGGATGGTTTGAAACGGAGTGATTAGCTCCATTTCAAAGCATCCCTGTTGTGGCTTGTCAACTACTGGCCCATCCAGCAGCTGAATCAGATGAGGAGGTGGCATGGGAGTCAGGGTTAGCATCAAGGCAATCTGAGAGCTCGGAGGGGGGGGGAAGAGGGAACCAAGCTGTCAGAGATAGGTACAGAGGCGGAATCTGTCCCATCCATCAGCCCTCAGATGAAGAATGAACAGCTCCCAGATATGGAGGTGGCTGATGAGGAAGAGGAGGAACAGCTGGGTCCAGTGCCCAATGTGCAGATGCACAGAAGGCAGAGAAGAGGACAGCAGCAGGAATCTATGGGCTGGTCTTTGGGACAGAAGAGTTACAGCTGCTAGTGAAGCCCCACCCTAGCTCTGGGAATAAAAGGCAGGGGGCGGAGATAAATAAGTGTGGCAGACAACTATTCATCACTTTGCCGGTCAGCCATGGATAGGCTGCACTTTTAAATCCTGTCTGGAAATTATCAAAATTATTCTTGAAATCTGCATCTTCTTTTTCTTTTTTTAAATTTTACTTATACATTTTTCCTTAAATATACATAAGTGCTTAATGTACAGTGTATTGTCTGAGTCAATTTGCTTATACAACACAGTAAAATGGTATCATAGTAATCATACTTATAGTATTAATCATAATAGTAGTAACATTTACTTGTTTATAATAATACTCTCATCATCGCTTATATATCTTAGTAATCTTTTCCCCTCTATTTTTTACCTCTTTTATCCAACATAAAACAGATCCCATGTTAAAAAGTATTCTGTTTCTTCCTTATTTTTTCTTTTTAGTGTCAATCTGTCCATTTCCGCACAATCTAATATTTTTAATTATATTTTCATCTGCATCTATATCTACAGATGAAGAGGAATCTGCAGCACCTTCTGAGCATGTGTATGTGTGTCTCTGTTGCTAGAAGAAAGGGAATGCACCTTCCAGGACTTACTTTGCAAGTGTGGGAAGAGAGAGAGAGAGGGTGTGTTGGGGCCATTTCAAGGGGAAAGGGAGCGAGCATCATTTTCCAGAGAACTTAAGAGACTCCATAACCTGCTTTGAGAGAGGGGCTGCATGCACTCCTAATAAAGGGAATGTTTCATTAAATACAAGGGCTTGTTGTGTTTGGGAGCTGGGTCAGAACAGTCCCCATTACAAGCAGATGAAGCTTCGTCTCCTTCTGGGTGAAAAGTGCATAGCAGAGCCAGGCAGAGGCAATCCCAACATGCTGCCCTTTCCATCCCACCATCTTTCAGATTGCTTGAGGCCGTGCTGAGCAGGCTCCTGTGCATGGCTTTGGGATTGCCTACCTCTCCCATGCTTCTGCCTCCACCTGCTGTCAGTGCCACTACACAAGCCTCCTGCGAGCCTCCCGTGCATCAGGCAGACACGCAGCACATCTGGATTGCCTGTCTTCTCCTCCCACCTCTGCCTCCATGCTCAGACTTAATGGTATTTGCACTGCGCCAAAGTGCTGGTGGGCTGCTGCTGCTGCTGCTGGACACTGTTGGCCCCTGCACACTCGCCACCTCTTGTGCTGGCCATGCCCCTTCCCCCAGGCTTATATTTGGGGTAGGACTTATATTAGGCTCAATGAGGAAAAAACCAGGCTAGGACTTATTTTGGGGTGGGTCTTATTTTTGAGGAAACACAGTAATCATAAAAATAATATTTTTGAAACATGAGAAGGAACTCCATGAGGACACTTAGAAATATTATATTTCTAATTAATAGAATAATGAGACATAAATCTATAGCGTGTTAAGGACAAAAATGAATTAAACCAAAAAGTTTTGACATCCTTCTATAAAGAATTATTTCCTCTGATTGACTGTGATAGATGTGGATCCACCTTGAGTAAAAATAATAAACCCAGGAATAAACAAACAAACAACCCTTCCATTCCTTCTCCAGTTGAGTTTATATAGACTGAAATAATTGGCAACCACAAGGATATAATGGATGGCTTTGTGCCAAACTTAGAGATAAAAAGAGCTTTCAATATAAATCTTTTTAATCTTTGCTTTTTTGGTATCCCCCAAATTTTATATATGGTATTGTGTGATGATCTATGACCCATAATGTAGTACAAAAGAGAAGTAGATTCTGAGGTGAGCCCCCTATTGCTGTGACTATACAGGGGATATTTACTATAAATAAAACTGAACGAGCAGGAAGTTGGACTAGAAAACCTCTAAAGTCTCTTCCAACCCTATTACATTCTGTATTTTAAAAAATGAAATTACAATTGCTAATCGTTTTCATAAACTTCCTAAAGTAATGAGGAATCCCTAAATCAATCCCTAATTGCTTAATCCCTAAATCAACTAGCTTTTGCTATTTTTGTAATGAATTGGGGTAGCAGAGGTAATCTGAGGGAATTGTTCTGAAATTAATAGACTTTCTTAGTAAACTATGATCTCAACGATTTTTTTTGAAGAAATGCATATTGAACCCATATATCATAATACTGTAAAACATAGGCAGCAAATAAATTTAATAAATATATAAATGAACTGTGAACCAGATTCACAAACTGCTCAAATGCCAAACAAGACACTTTGTACAGTAGCTTCAAATAGGAATGGATAATTGGCAGATTTAGAGCTACATGTGATCCACAAACTGTTTTTCAGCAGCAAAACCAGAAATCTTCCCCAAAGCCAACAGCATGATGATCAAACATACAATTTGACATTAGTTTGAAGTGGAAGTATATGAAATAAAAGATGCATGACTCGCAAATCACTGGAAAAGGGAATCATATGTGAGATGGGTGGCATAAAATAATAAATAAAGTAAAAAAGGAAGGAGGAAATGTTAGCCCTAGCTATATAATGTGTCTAAATTCATTTTGCATCACAATCCCATTCAATAGGACCTTTACTCCAAACATTTAGAAAACATTGCCAATAGATTACTTATTTGATTTATTTGTTACATTGATAGCCTGTCTTTTGTTCAGAAGCTCAAGGAGATTTACAAAGTGTTCCCTCCTCTCATTTTTCCCCCATAGCCACAACCTCTCCCCGCCCAAGTTTTTCGTTTTATTTTACAATATATCCATATTAACATTGGATGGCATACATTATGCTACAAATAAAAATAGTAATATTAATAGTATTTGTTACATCCATCAAGCTTATGTAGTCTAGTGTTAATACACATTTGTATTAAGATATAGTCTTTCATTATTTAATTATTCAATGTTTCAATATTTATTCTAATACCAATCACAATATTATTTAAACATACATAATAATACCATCATTCAATTTCTGATCTTCCCTTTTGTTATTACTTTTATCTTATTATATAAAAATGTGTATACTAATATTATTTTGATTATGCCACCATTATATTCAAAAACATTTCCTTTCTATCTATCTCTTTTGCCCACTTTAAAACTTCAATTGTTCATTTTTTTAACTTGCCTACCATATTCCTCTCTTGGATCTTTATCCCTATCTGCATCTATGTCCTGACTAATCATTTTAAACATTTCTCCCATCTCTGTCCTTTGTCTAGCTATCAAAATATCTACCTATGCCACTATCTCCCTTTCAAAAATGTCTTCCTGCATCTCCGGTTCTGTTTTTAACTCTCTTAAAATATTTTCCCCTTGGTTTATTTCATCAGTCATTGTTGTTTTTGTTGTTGTCTCCTTCTTGTCATCTTGTTTTGTTTGCTAGTTTATCTGTTCTGTTTTTACATTTACTCTTTCAATTGGCTTCTCCTTTTCCTGGGCGTCTTAGTCACTCATTGTATAATATTTCCCAGTTTTTTGTCTATGCCATGCATTAAGTTCTTTATCTCCTTATGGTTTCTTATCAGAATGTCCTTGACACTTTGAAACATCGATGCCATTTCTTCCCAAGTTCCACTCATTTCCTCCTGGTGGAGCATCTCATCTTATTTTAATAAGTCCCGCTCTTGTCCAGTAATTCAAAAACCATATATTCAAACCTAAAGTCACTCCTCAAAAAATTCAATGTTCATAATTGTTTGTATATATTAATCAATCTGTCCCTTTAGATAGTCCCAGAAGCTTTCCATAACCTCCTTAAAACCTCTTTATGAGTTCAATCTTGTATTATGGCCTTCAGGAGTCACTTTAATGAAGGTATCTTTTTTATTCTCACATATAAATCTCCAATAGTTGCATCATAGAAGCATATAACATATTCTTGTCAAAAAATTTCCAGGATTTTAGGAATATGTTATACTTTTCTTTCGTCAGCAGGTGGCACTTTCAGATTAGATTTCAATATTGACCAGTTTTTAATTGAATAATATTTCAAAATGTAGAAACAATTTTTTTTAGGTAAATAGTTCCAGCGTTTTAAAATGCCTTTCCAAGACAGTGCCTGCCCAATTTAAAAACCCAATTTTCTGTATTTTTAAAAGTTTTTTTGCTTTTCTCCCCTTGATTCTTTCCTTTCAATTCTGAAATTTTTCTCAAAGTGCTTAATCACTGCTTTAACAAATAGTTGTGAACCTCTCTTTTCCTGGATTTTTCCTTTTGGAGTTGAGTTTTAAATAAAAAGGAATTGTCTCACCCAGTTCCAAACACTGTTCACCAACTCCACTCCAGTACATTCTTAGCTGTTCCTTGGCTGTCCCAGCTTTGTGGCAGCCATCTTTAGGCTGCCTCTTCTTTTTGTCATGGCTGAGAGGAAAAGA
This sequence comes from Myanophis thanlyinensis, assembly GCA_017656035.1. Classification (NCBI taxonomy): domain Eukaryota; kingdom Metazoa; phylum Chordata; class Lepidosauria; order Squamata; family Homalopsidae; genus Myanophis; species Myanophis thanlyinensis. The sequence continues at coordinate 18,929 of JAEANM010002344.1, read as the reverse complement.
AAACCCCGGGTTCAGCAAGAGAGTTGTGACTCTTTGTGACCTCTCAGGGCACCCCTTTTTGCTTCACTGTCCCTACAGGGTGGCTGGCACCTTTTGGAGCCCACCAGTGGGGAGAACTTGCACAGGAGCATGGAGACCCATTCCTCATATCTGATCTTGCTGCAACATCAGCTGGAAGTCCCCATAGCCACAACCTTGTGTGGAGAAAAAGCAACTGACCCCAGATTCCCCAATCAGCTTCCGTGATTGGGAGTGGACATGAGCTCATCTTCCTGGTGCTAGTTTTACTCTTTTTACCTTACTCTCTATATCACAATATATATTGTGATATTAATCTAGTCAGTGACCTTGTTCTCATAATATTACAAGTAATAGCCCAGAATTTACAGAAAACAACCCACTAGATTTTAATGTAGCATGCAACAAGAGTTCATCTTGTTGTATGAATGCAATTAGTGAATACTGTAAGTATATAGTTGTTTTTGAAGCTTGAGATTTTACACCGTTCTGCTAAGGAGGGCTTTGTATAAACTTAGCAATACTATGCCTCCTCCAAAATACTGCATGAATTTGTGTGACCATTCCATTAATAAAAATTATTTTTCCCTGAGGCTAGGGTGTGACAAGAAAGTTATTTATTTATTAAACCAATGTATATAGCTACCCATCTCTGGAAAACATATTTGAAAAGTCTAGGAGAAAGAAAATGGCAGGGAAATGATTAAATATTCTTCAGTCTCCACCATTTTGGGAGTATAAATTGTGCCAAATAATTTTGAAAAATAGTTAAAGACGGGTTCATTAGTTATGTTTATTTGCAGTATATGGTAAAGTCATGTAGCCTGGTTGAATGCACATGTAGCCTGAGCCGATAGACTGTATATTCACTATATCTTACTTCCAAATTAGCATGCATAGGATTGCAGCCACTGACAGGGAATCAGGGCCTGTTTTAAATTTTATAGTCTGTGGTTAATGGAATTGTCAAAGGCAAATACAAAATAATATCAGAAACACAGCAAGAAAACAGGAGGGAAAGGAAATTTGCATTTACTGCATTCATTAATGTTGGACCTTTATTTCAAATTTGGGTTTAATTCACACAGGCAGATATTGATAAACTCTAGGATATTGGCAACTGATTGCAAATAAACTAGGTCTTGTTTACCAAATCTTTATTTTCACAGGGCAAGATGGAAGTTCATCAGAAATTATTTTTTAATCAAAACAGAGAAGATTGAGATACAGAAAGGCTTTGCTTCTGGTTGTAAAAGATAGGAATCCACATTGAAATATTTGGCCTTCCAAATGCTGTTACAAATTGTCAAAAATGGAAAGCTTGAACTTAAGAATTAGAGAAGGAAAAGAAAAGTGATTCAAAGCTCTGAATATAGAAAAAAGAGAAAGGCTAGATCAGATCAAATGTGATGTGAAGTAACTCAGCATACTGCCATTTAGAATTCCTGTATACTACCTACAATATATATGTACATACATGCATTGAAAAAATTTATGGACTGAAGAATCATAAAATATTGTTACTTTTCTCCTGACTCAGGAATAAGAAATCGGAGGCAGACTACTTCATGAAGTTAGGGCAGCCAAAGGAAAGTCACAATTCACAACTCTAATCTTTAACTTTGGATAGGAATACATGAAAGTATACCATGCCTTAAGACTCAAATATTTAACATGAGCATATTGTACCTTAGCACAAGCCTCAAAAGAATTGTATCCTGAAACTTGCTAGGTAACCAATGTAGTAGTGGAAGAAGATGTGTCATTATGCTGAACAAACCAATAGGCTTCTGTATTCTGCACCAAAATTTCAGGTTGAGAATAGTTTTCAAAGGCAAACCCAGCCTAGTGAATTGCAGTAATCCTGGCACAATGCAATAGGGGCATCACTGACTGTTACTGGGACATCCTGCAAGATCCTCTTAGCCACACCCTCCACCTGCTGTTTAGCAGGAGCCTCAAATCAAAGAGAACACCCAGATTGCCATCCTGCTCTTTCATGGGACACGCAACTCCATTCAGAAATAAATTTGGAGCTCCTAAGAACCAGATGTCTTTTGGATAAACAATCACTCCATATTGCAAGGATTCATCTTGAGCCTTTTTTATCCCATCTAAGTCATAATTGATTCCAGACAATGGTTCAGGACATTCAGTGAATCCCCTGTTCAGCCTAGGATGGAGATGCATACTTACATCATCGCATGTTGATGATAACTTACATTGCACTAATGAATGACTTCTCCCAGCAGCCTCTTACAGATGGTACAGCACACTAGATGAAGAGGAGGGGCAAATATTCAGGAATTCCACATAGGAAAGGCCAAGGACATAGACTTTCTGACTTGGCCAGTTTCTGTCCCATGGCCTAACTTAAACCTGATTGATAAGGATCTGGATAATTTACTTCATCCAAACAAGGCCAAACCACATTCCAACCACCCAAACTTCCTACCCAGTGCCTCCTGAAGACTGGAGACAGGGAAGTTTCCCTGTGCAATTAAAATGATGAATGTTTTTTTTAGGAATCATCCCTAGTTGTAGACAGTGGTACCCTCCCGCAAGAGGCATTGACATTAATCCTAATCCAGTTACAGTTCCTTCTCTTGCAGTTCAAGACAGAAAAGAGGCCAAGGTTGTATTGCCAAGGGTCTTGTCTTGGCATCCATCCGGTCAAAAGAATCCCTCATGCTGCTTCAGTGTATTGCCCAGTCATTTCATCAGACTCTGGGAGTCATCTGATGGCCATTGGATTGAGGAACACTTTAGTCTGAAAAATGCTTGTAAAAAGTTATTTTGAACAATATAATTGAATAACATGCCATCAACACAAGAAAGGGGAAAGTATTTGCATAAACATGGAAAAATACTGAAATATCCACTTGGGAGCAATGGATTGTGAAGATGAGAGAAATGACAAATTGGACAAGTTTGACTAGGGATGAGACAACAAGTACTTTTATTAAAGACTGGAAGCCTTTTAATGAAATTTGTAAAAATAGAAAAAAAATAAACTGGTGATTTATAGATATACTAATTAAAAAGCGTTGAATATGGAAAGAAGGAAATTATGGTATAACTTTAAAGCAGGAGGACAAATAAGTTTATTTGTACTGTAATGAAGATAATAAGTTGCTTCTTTATATATATATTTCCTTTTTTGTTCTATTTATACTACTTTTCACATTTGTCCGTAATCTTACTTCATATTATTTCATCTTTATCTTTTACTTCTGTGAAAATCTTTAGTGCAAATTATTTTTAAAAAGAGAAGAGGGGAAAAAAAAAAGAAAAACCAATGTTTTGCTACCCTTTAACTCAAAATGGGCTTGTACCTGTGATTGGTCATGCTTACTTTGCTACTGCAGTTTTAGGCATCTCTTCCTAAAGATGCTGCTTCAGTATCTGTATTCTCAGTAAACCAAGAGCCCAGCAGGTTAGCAAAGGCTGCTTGGCAGCAAATATATCCAACATCCAGTGACCTCCCAATTGCAATTTTTAGTACAGTAATTGACAAGATACTCTGTGAAACTGCCCACCAGGTCACTGAGAAAAGTGCTACATATTCTTTGTCAGAAATTGTTACTTCTAGTGTTTAGATATTCTTAATCCTTCTCGTGTGTGGAAACATTGGCATTTGGCACCTGAGTGCCAAGGGTTGCATCCTTTGATACAATGCAATTGTGAACTCATTGGAATCCCAGCCACTGCTGCCTGACCAGTATGGAGGGTTGTCTGTTGTCACAAGAACAGTCAGGATCCTGTTTGTGGCTTCCTGCTCTGTTATTACAGCAGAAAGTAGGTCAGTGTTGGGAAAGTTGAAACATTATGAGGGTCATATGGGACAACTGGCCAGGCTGGGCTGGGTTGGGCTTTCTCTCCCAAACTGGGCTAATTCTTAAAAATGACTTCAGTGTGGAACAGGAGATCAAGCATGGCTTTTAGACTACCTAAGATAACCTCACCAAAGCAGACAAAGGGCCATTCAGTCTGCCCAGGCCTCCTGGCTTTGCACTAAGCCTCCCTGCTCTCTTATTTCCCCCTCCCATTCACTTGTCCCCTTGGTCTAGTGGGACAGATGTACAACGAGCTGTTGCATGCTGTGAGTGCGTGCAGCTTTCTGAAATAGCTGTTTTGGGCTCCTTACTACTGTATACCAATAAGTGCAGCATGTAAAGGACAACAGTATTCCTGAAACATTTAGCATTCTGAAGAAGAGCAGATGAGAGGATGTAAGGGGCTTATCATAAAGGAGAGAAAATAAGCCGATTCTTTTGAAATTCCATATTCTGTCCTCTTAAAGGTACAGGAGCACTGCCTTTTCTGAGGACTGCCTTAACAGTTTAACTTCTATTTGCATATTGGCAAATATCCTGGGAGACCAGTCAGGAAATGGTCACAGAGTCCTTGCTGGGACTAGGGCATAGCATAAATGTAAGTATGATACCTATATCTTGTAAAGTAGACTTTGTGTATTATATAGATATGCATGAGCAAAGGTCTGTAATGCTGACCTGATTTCAAAATGCAAGTGCTTAGTAGCATTAAGAAATCTTGTTTCTTCTCACATTAGCATATGTAGCCACAGCTTGATCTGATTGGAAATTTGTCCAGGTAGTGGAAGAGAAAGAAACTGGGAGAAAACAGTCAGGAAGAATGTGTGCGTATGTGTGTGTGTATGAGAGAGAGAAAGAGAGAAGCAAAGCTACCTCCTATTGCTGAGTCTTGCCTCTCCTCTTGTCTCAGCACAAAGTAAATTGTATACCCCAGCAGCATTCAATGTGTGGGTAAGACTCCCTCTCCTGTTTCCCTCCCCACCAAGAGCCAGTTTTCAGAGCTCTCTGCAGGAATAGGCCCCTCCTGTGCTCAGGGTAACCTTAACCCCGCTGGGCTCCTGCCAAACAGATGCAGGGGACTGGAACAGGCCCAAGCAGAGCTCGGAGCTTGTGAGTATTTTAGGAAAGCTCAGTTCTCTCTCCCTCCCTCCCTCTCTCTCTCTTTCTGTGTGTGTGTGCGCGACTTAGTCTTAAAGGGCGACTTCTCTCTTTTCTTTGTGTTAATTCCTTTTCTGTAGTTTGTAGTTCCTTTCCTTATCTTCCCCCCCACCTTGCATGTGGGATAGTATGCAGTAGACAAGTATGTAGTAGACATTAGAGAAATGGATTTCCTGCATTTTCAAAATCTTCCCTTTACACCCTGCCTTGATTTTTTCCTTTCCTCCCTTACCTACCCCTCCACCCAAAGCCAAGAGCTCACATTTCTGTTTATTGATTGATTCATTCTCTGAGAGAAACCACATTTTAAAATAACTTTTATTAAAGCTGAGAGACAAAGAAGGAGGTGCTATCCAAGCCCAGGATAGTTGGCAGCCTTGATGCTTTAAGAGGCCCAGTTGGGGTAGGAGAGGATCTCCTGCTTTGTCCAAGCAGAATAATATTCACTGTACAGTCTGTGAGGCCTTGTTATAAACAGAGTCTAGTGTCGAATAGTTGCGGGCAGATACTTTGTCAGAGATGTCATGGTGATATGGCAGCCCCGGGAAAGCTTTGAAGAGGACTTATAGATTGCCTTACATCCTACAGACACTCGCCAGTCTAAAAATCACATTTCCCCCCAAAGAGGGAAGAACCAAATTGGGGGAAAAAATGCTCCATGTGATTTTAGATAGGGAAAACATTAACTAAGATGACAATTGAATAAAGTTAAATGGGTGGTGGGTGCCATGGGGAAGGAATGTCCTGGAAATAAAAACATAAAGACCAATTACTTACTCTGGGAAGGCAGAAGGGGATATTTGGTGGCCAGAAGAACAGACAGTAAATAGTACCCTAAAGAGATGAAAAATTTCTCATAGTGCATCCTCATTAACTCAGCAAATTTTAGTATGTTGCGGTTATTGGGGATTTTCAATTAATTTATGGAAATTTAGCCCAGCCTTGCTTATTTATTAAGCTAATTCACAATATTCAACCACAGAAAGAAATATTTTTTAAAGTCTATGATTGTTCGAAATACTGTAAATAGAATCAATGAATGATCCTGGAACTTTTCTTATATAATGCTCCCTACTGGAGACAGAGCAGCATGGCAAGTGATGGACTGGTTTTCTGACCCAGTCTTTAATAACCTGAATGTAGGATTATAATATATTTCAGATTTTTGACTCTAGGGGGTCCTTTATATTGTATTATTATAATTGTCATTTGTCATAGCATTGTTTTATCCTAGGTTTATGTATGCATCTAGCTATTATGATAAGCAAAATGATTACACTTCCTTTTCTGATATTCCTGTATCTCTTAGCTTGGCTTCCTACCATGATCAAATGCTGTATTCGGTCTGCTGCTTCTGTATTTATAACCTAGGACCAAGTTACTTTTCCCCATCTCAATTACTCTATAGATGCTGCATTGTAATTCTCTACTTGAAATCACATGGGAAAACCCTAAGGATGATAGGACATGAGATCCAATGCCTTTACAGAGTATGAGATTGCAGAAAAAGAATTTTGTAGTAATAATAAACAAATCTTCCAGTGGATTAAATCTGAACTAGTCAAGGAACGCTCACACTGACAGGGATAGAGGAATATATATTTCAAGAGTGAAAGTTTGGGAGATCAAGAGTAATTTGTAGGAGTGGCATTATTTTACAAAATGAAAATGATCAAACTATTGTGGTTTTCTGATACTGCTACAATAGATTTACACTGTGTTTATGAGGTTTATGCTAAAATTAGGATCAAACATTCCAAATATTGTAAGAAAGATATGAAAATTCTTATCTTCTAGTAGAAATTTATATATTACATAACAAATATTTCCCGAATTTGTTTTGTTGAAGAACTTTCAGTTGACAGGTATGCACTCTCTCAGTTATTCTGAAAAACAGTTGGCCTTTTGGGTGATAAATCTGTTGACTTAATAGCACTTAGATTTATATAGCAATAGCACTTAGATTTATATACCGCTTTATAGTGTTTTCCAGCCCTCTCTAAGCAGTTTACAGAATCAGCATATTGCCCCCAAAAATCTGGGTCCTCATTTTACCACTCTTGGGAGAATGAGTCAACCTTGAGCCTGTGGGATTTGAACCGGCAGACAGCAGAAGTACTGCTGTACTCCACTCTTAACCACTGTGCCAGCAAGGCACTGTTAACCTTGGCGTCTCAATTTCTAAATTCTGTGTCAGATGTGACCATCTGAAGATCTATCTTACTCCACCCATATAGATCATTGTAAATGAATAGCATTAGAGGAAAAGTGACTATGGATAAGCAACCAAGATTCAAGCCCAAAGGGCTTTTGAAATGACCTGTTTCCACAATTCAGATAAGGCTCTAAGGTGCTTACAAAATGCCTGCTGTTATGTTATAGTTACGAATTCTTGAATGTGATCTTGCTTCATACAGTTCTATGATGGGGATACAAAGAGTGGCAAAACTTGACCAAATGTGTGTTCTAGAATATGCCCTCACATCTTCTGCAAGGGAACCTAGTATACCCTTGACATTGTAAAAAAGAGTTTCCTACAAATAGAAAGTTTAAAAATCATTGCTGGTCAGAAAGTAGGGAGTCTTTGGAATTCGTGTTCAGTTTAGTGTAGTTTAGTGTAGTTCTTTGATTAGTCTCTAAACACAGGAAATTCCAGCTTTAGAATAATGTGTGAAACCTTTTCTGAGCACGCTGACAGTCATCAGCTTCTTCCAAGTTGGTAGTTGCCAGACTGATATTTGTACAAGGAAGAAATAATTGGCTATGTCTCCTTGAAAAATGCAGAAATATACTTTGAGACACCCTCCTTCCAAAACAGAAACAGTGGCTGAGAAACATTACATAGCCTCCCTACTCTAATATCTTTTGAGGATAGGTTTGACAGTTTGCCAATAAGATTGAACTATTTGTCTTTCCTTTTATCTACTCAGTTGAATGGATTTTGGCTTTTACATCTAGTGGTGTGCCTTTTGGTCTGTATACTTATTGAGCAGATTGCTCTGATTTTTATTACCATTTTTTGAAGAAGAGAGTTTTTAGGATGCTAGGAGTCTTTCCATCCTGTTGCTATGCCGCCATTTTAGGGGAGTACATGGTTGGCAGTATATTCTATCACGCTCCTATTTCTGTCTCCTTCGCCTTCATCAAATGGCTGCAGCAAGCACAGGCTGCTCATAAAACCTAGCTGCCAACGGGCACCGGGGCAGTGCCAAGTCTTCTCTTAAAGAGACAAACACCTTTTTCTTTTTTTTTTTTTGTGATTAACTGTCCAGCTACAATTAGGCAGCAAAGGCTAGATTTCAGTATGAAAGTATCTTTTCCACTATCTGTACCACAGATTACTTTTTTCCTTTCTCCATCTTTTTCAAGACAATTTCAGATCTCTAGGAACATGTAATGATTCCTGTTTCTCTTATATCTTCTAGAATTTAGATCTTATTGTCAATAGTTCATATCCAAGTTTTTTATAATTACTATTTTATTATTTTTAGATTAGTTATACTGCTATTATTAATTTTATTAATAACTCTTGGTGGAAATACTCCTTCTTCTTCCTATTTTCCCCAAAACAACAGCCCTGTAATATAAGTTGGGTTGAGAGAGAGTGACGGGCCCAAAGTCACCTTGCTGGCTTTCATGCCCAAGGCAGGACTAAACTCAATCTACTGCTTTTATTCATAATTATTTCCCTAAATGTAGTAACATTTCTAGAACTAAGACCTATAATTGAGGCTATGCTACTTTTTCTGTTTTTCCCTCCTGCTGCTTGTCTCAAATTCTGGGAATCATTCTAGTATTATTGTCAATTTGTGCCTCATTTGATCTATTATTTGTGAATCTTAGGCTCTGGTGCAGTTTTAATTCAGATTCTTAATTTTTTGCTTAAGAAATACAGAGCAAAAATGAATGATATATTTGGATTAAATAACTGCCAGTATAATATTTTATTCGGATAAATTAACCAACTGGCTACTTAAGAGATTAGTACAACAATGTTGGAAATTACATTTGAACAATGTAATGTAATAATAAAAACTATCCAATCCCTTGTTAGATGTCATAGAATCCCTCTTCCTCCTTGTCAACAATGGCCATATATGGTGACCCTGGATTTGACCCAGTTTGATTATATTCAGGGCACCATTCAAAGCCATTCTTAGAACTCAGATTGGTTTGGCTTTTCTCTGGGTTTATGGTTCCATTATAATACTTTCCTAACAGGGACAGATGCCATCTAGTGGCAGTAGACCATATTATAAATATAACTTTTTTTCTAATGCGGTACAGTACTGTAGCTATTTACAACAGTGGCCCCAAGATTACAGCACTTCGTTTCACCCAAATGTAATTTTGCTATTTTTTTTTCTGTCTTACACCCACACATATGTCCACAATCATTTCTATACTCCTAAGACTATATGTTTTACATATTTTCAGCTTTTATTTTACAGTATACTTAACAGATTAACAGAGTTGGAAGGGACATTGTAGGTCATCTAGTCCAGGGGTATCAAACTCACATCGTTATGGTGGCGTCACATGATGTATCAGGACTTTTCCCCCCTTTGCTAACGGGTGGGGCCAACATGTGATGAATCCAGCCCGCAGGCCACAAGTTTGACAGCCCTGCTCTGGTCCAACCCCCACCCAAGCAGGAAACCCTACACCATTCCTGACCGATAGCAGTCCAGTCTCTTCTTGAAAGTCTCAAGTGATGAAACTCTCACAACTGCTCAAGGCAAGCTGTTCCATTGGTTGATTGGTCTGTCTGAAAATTTCTCCTTATTTCCAAGCTGAATCTCTCCTTGTTCAGTTTCAGTCCACTATTCCTTGTCTGGCCTTCAGGTATTTTGCAAAATAGCTTGACCCTCTCCTCTCTCTGGTAGTCCCTCAAATATTGGGATACTGTTATCATGTCTCCCCTGGTCCTTCTCTTCACTAGACTAACCATGCCCAGTTCCTGCAATTGTTCATCATATATTTTAGCCTCCAGTCCCCTAATAATCTTGGTTGCTCTTCTGTCCACACTTTCTAGAATCTCAACCTCTTTTTTATAGTGTGGTGACCAAAACTGGATGCAGCATTCTAGGTATAGTCTTACTAAGGCTTTATAGAGTGGTATTAGTACCTCACTTGATCTTGATTGTATCCCTCTGTTAATGCAACTTTGCATTGGCTTTTTGACTGCCACTGCACACTGTTAAGTCATATTTAAGTGGTTGTCCACTAAGGCTCCAAGATCCCTTTCACAGTTTTAAGCCTATTAAGCCTGGTTTCATCCAGTCTATATGTGTACTTTTGGTTTTCTTGCCTAAGTATAAGACTTTACTTTTCTCTACATTAAATTTCACTTTGTTAGATAGGGCCCAATGTTCAAATCTGTCAAGATCCATTTGGATCTTGAGCCTTCCATCTATGGTATTGGCTATTCCTGCCAGCTTAGTATCATGTGCAAATTTGATAAGTTTCCCTTCTACTCCCTCATCTAAGTCGTTTATGAAGATGTTGCAGAGTACTGTGTGTAAGACGGAACATTGTGGTACCCCCACTGCTAACTTTCCTCCATATAGATATAGTACCATTAAGGACTACTCATTTAAAGTACGGTTTGTCAGCCAGTTACAAATCCACCTGATGATGATGCTATATATCCCACTTTTTCCTAGCTTACCAAGAAGTAGGCTGTGGTCTACTTTGTCGAATGCCTTGCTGAAGTCTAAGTATATTATGTCCACAGTATTTCACTGGTCTACTAATTTAGTCACTATGTTGAAAAATGAAATAAGATTGGTTTGGCATGATCTGTTTTTAACAAACCTGTGCTGACTTCTAATTATTACTTTACTCATTTCTAGATGTTGGCAGATGTTTTTTTATTATCTTTTCCAGTATCTTCCTGAGTATTGATGTTAGGCTGATTGGTCTGTAGTTTCTTGGGTCTGTTTTTTCCCCTCTTGTTTGAAGATGGGAACCACATCCACTCTTTTCCAGTCCTCTGGTAGTTCCCCGGTGCTCCAGATGTGGTACAGTGGTTCTGAGATGACATTTGCCAGCTCCTTTAGAACTCAGGGATGTAATCCATCAGGTTCTAGGGATTTGTATTCATTAAGATCAGACAGGGGTTCTCTTACTATTTTTTTGCTTATTTTAACTTTTATTACTAGTCTGTCTTTTACAATTATGTTTTTGGTAAATTGGACTGTACTTTCTTTTTGCATGAAGACCGATGCAAAGAATGAGTTAAGCAGCTCTACTTTCTCTCTGCTGCCTGTTACTTCCTTGCCGTTTTCTCTCTTTAGAGGACTGACTGTTTCCTTGATTTTTTTTCTTGTTATTTATATGTTGGAAGAAACTTAACCCAGAGTTAAAGATGGGTGAGTCTGTTAAATCCAATTGTTTATGGTTTCTTATTTTTCCACCCTTAAGTTTATTTGATCAAATTTATGCATTCCACAATAAATGGTTTTATTCATGTTTTCTGAATCATGAACACAACAATAAAAATTAAGTGCTATTTTCCAAATATCATTGTTTTTCTATATGTATATAGGCTTAATAAGTTCTGGTTGAATGTAGTTGCACTTGCACTTGTTTTTTCTCTTATATGCCTACTGAATAACTGCATCATTCTGAGAGACTTACTGTAACTGTGAAGATTCATTGCTTTTTATTTAGTATCTTTCCACTACTCTCTCATTTTCTCTCTATCACCTGCTGTCGTATGAAACTGAAATTCTTTTGAAAAACAATTCTGAACAACCAGTTTAGTTTTCTTAATTGAGAAATGCATCTTGCCTTTCTTTTTTCTTTTTTTTACTTGCCTTTACCTGTTTTAGCTTTCTGTCCTAGAACCTCTCTCTATCTCTTTCTCTCTTTCTCTCCCCTTTCCCCCCATTTTACCACTGTTTCTTTGCCACCCCTTGCAGTCGCTATTGCATTCTTGCCAGAATTTGCTATTTTCTGGCCCAGACCAGCACTTGCTCCAGCATCCTTGACTGAGTTGGGGACCAGGAAGTCTTTCTCTAGCTTTGAAGAAGTTACTGGGCTGGGAATTTTGCCAGTATTGTCTAAGGGGTATACATACCCTCCTCTTTTTTTTCTGTCCCCCTGCCAATCAGAGCCCTCCAAATCACCACAGTCCCAACCAGAATGGTTGGGTAGGTGCAAAATGCCAGCAGTTTCCTTTGGCTGTGGAAGAGTCGGCACTGTGCCAACACAGGCATTTTTGTCTGTTCTTGTTCTTTATGTGCCCTGAGAAAGATAGGCAAAGGGATTTTAACAGCAAATTAAAAACAGTACTTTATTTTAATGAAAGATCTTTTTCACCTTGACAGAATAAGACAATGGTAAAAAAAGAGGTAGAGGTGAAGCAAGAATATTGGGATTTTTTATAAGTTTTCCTAATTCTATAGGATCAGAATGTAGATTAAAAATATAATGCAGTAATAATAGTAAATACTAGTGTTTCTTTATCTGAGTAGATGTGACTAGATAAGCCTTACCTCTGAATATCTTAATCTTTAACCCAATTGCTCCATTAATATACAAACTGCATAGGGTTGTACGATACACAAAAAGATAATAATTCTATGGTTCTGCAGCATGTATTGAAGCTAGCTTGGAAAAGCAGTACTGGGGACCCAAGATGATGGCCTTTTGCCAGATGACCCTTCTGTGCCCTAATCCAGAATGAGCCCTGCTCATTGGTTCCTTCTGATCCAGCAAAAGGAACATATTTTCCCTTGCTTGGGCATCAAAATTGTGAGCTCAGGTGTTCCAAAGTGTTGCCTTCAGCCCTTGGGGATCCCAAACTCAGTTTTACAAGAGAATTAGAACAGAGGTATTGATTCTGTACTGTAGTAATTACCATCTTAGTGATTTCTAGGTAATTTGGGATTATGATTCCCAAATTTCTAGCATATTATGGCAATGGCCATAGAGCACTGAATCCTAAATTTATTTAGCTCAGACTTGCAGTTGCAATTTCTCAGCTTCTTTCCCATCCACTGAAAAAACACAGTACAGCATTTGCCTATATGCATATGGTGATATAGGTTTAGAATCAGTCATGAGAATACTGTTTTAGCTGTAATATACAATTCAGCCCAGACGGATCATCAAGCTGACCTTTGAGTTGGCATGATCAGTTATGAGAGTTTCTTGCCCAGGAAAAAAAAGTTTTAATTCAGCCATTGAGAATGGGAATACTGTATCCCTAAATTGCTTGTTTATTTGTTAGAATTATATCCTGCCTTTTCTCTGGGTGCTCAGTAATCCTTCCTCTGTTTTTCCCCTGTAGGATAGGTTTGGTTAGAGAGGGAAAGTCTATGTGTTTTCAATTAGGTACCCCAAAACTGAATATTTATTGGTACCAACAAATATATACTTCTAGGTGATAAATATAGAAAACAAGACAACAGTCTCTAAGGCAGGGGTCCCCAACCTTTTGGACAGCCATCCTCCAGCAGCAGAACAAACTGCAAGAGAGCTCAGGGCCCAGTCACAAGAAGTCCCTTGCTCCTGGGAAGACAGGGAAGAAGCTATCTGGTTGACTGGACTTTTGCCATATCTTACTGCATCCAATCCAAAAATTTGACTTAAACACACACACACACGTGTTAGTTGGTTGTGTAGCTATCATTTTACAGCAACTTAGTATTACACAGATTTTGTTTAAAATGTTGAACCCATTGAATGCATATGATATGAGCAAATGGAGCACTATTGAACTAAATGTGCTGATCCAAATGTGACGTGATTAGAGATGGAAAATGAATCCACTAAGATTTCTGTACCAATAAAGCACGACCCTATGCCCAAAATGTGCATAAAGAGGCCTATATTTGGAAAAGTTCCACAATAAAATATGTAGCTGAAATGCGTGCAAATGAGCATATTGCATCTAATCTAATTTCCTCTACATCATCTGACCATAACTGAGACACTAGAATTGGGATGATACCACTCGGTTCTGATTTATTGTTTCTCTGCTCATTGAGTGCAGTTTTCTATGAGAAAGGAATCAAGAAGGATGCCTTGTATCCTTGAGAAAAAAATTCACAAACATGGTATTAAAAACAGACCCAGGAACTACAGACTAATCAGTCTAACATCAATACCTGGGAAGATTCTGGAAAAGATAATAAAAACCCAGATCTGTGAACAAGCAGAAGCAAATAAAATTATAACTAGTAGCCAGCATGGCTTTGTTAAAACAGATCATGCCAAACCAATCTTATTTCATTCTTTAATAAAGCCATTAAATTAGATGACCAGCAAAATGCTGTGTACATAGTATATTTAGATTTCAGTAAGGCATTTGACAAAGTAGACCACAATCTACTTCTTGGTAAGCAAAAAAGTATGGAATAGACAACATCACCACCAGATGGATTTGTACCTGGCTAACAAACCGTACTCAATGAGTAGTACTTAAAGGTATTACATCCACATGGAGAGAAATAAGTAGTGGGGTACCACAAGACTTCATCCTAGGTCCAGTACTCTTCAGTATCTTCATAAATGACTTAGATGAGGGAATAGAAAGGGAACTCATCAAATTGCAGATGACACTAACTGGCAGGAATAGCCAAAACTCCAGACAACAAGCTCAGGATCAAAAAAGATCTTGACAAACTTGAATAATGGGACCTATCCAACAAAATGAATTTCAATGTGGAGAAGAGCAAAGTTTTACATTTAGGCAGGAAAAATCAATGCTATAACTATAGATTAGGTGAGACCTGGCTCAGAAACAATAACTGTGAGGGGGACTTTGGTGTCCTAATGGATGAATATGAGCCAGCAGTGTGCAGCCGCCACCCAAAAAGTTAATACAATCCTTGATTGTATAAACAGAGGCATAGAATCAAGATCATATGAAATATTAATACTACTTTATAAAACCTTAGTAAGACCCCACCTGGAATACTGCAACCAATTTTGGTCACTATACTACAAAAAAGATGTTGAGACTTTGGAAAAAGTTCTGAGAAGAGCAATTAAGATGATCAAAGGCCTGGAGACTAAAACATATAAAGAGCCACTGAAAGATTTGAGTTTGACTAGTCTAAGGAAAAGAAGAATTAGAGATGACATGATAGCAGTATTCCAGTATTTGAGGTGTTGCCACAAAGAAGAAGGGGTCAAATTATTCTCCAAAGCATGAGCGGGCAGAACAAGAAATAATGAATTGAGGATAAACTTCCTCACAGTGAGGACAATTATCCAGTGGAATAGCTTGCCTCCAGAAATTGTGGGGGTACATCACTGCATGTTTTTAAGAAGAGTCTAGACCAGGGATGTCAAACTCGCATTGTCATGGCAGCGTCACGTGACATATCAGAATTTTTTTCCCCCTTTGCTAAACCGGGCAGAGGCGGAGCTAGCACGTGACACATCCGGTCCATGAGTTTGACAGCCTTGGTCTAAACAGTCCCTTATCTGAAATGGTATAGGTTCTCCTGTGTGAGTAGGGGCTGGACTAGAAGACCTCCATTCTATTCTATTATTTAGGCTTTATGTTCAGCACCACCCCTTTCAATAACATAGGAACTTATCCTTTGCACTTTTCTTAGGGGAGCTTGGCTGTGTGCATACATGTAGCATGTAAATACTGTATGTTTATCAAGAACTTCTCTGTGCACAAATGAACTGTGTGGATGTGTACATATCATACACTTTTTGTTGGTGGAAATGATGAAAAATGAAAGCATTTTTGAAGAATGTTTTGGAGTCTGTGTTGTCCCAATCAACCCCAATTCTTTTTGAATCTCAACCTTCTCCTCCCCACCCGTGAAAAGTCCTCAGAAGATCAGTGAGGAGGATCTTCAGGCCTGAGTAATGTAACAAAAGCCTCTGGAATTTTGCATCTTTACCCCAACAATGGGTAAACTTGGCCTAATCCATTAGCCAGAGAAAGAGAGCAGCTGCAAACAGATTACATCTGCACTAAGTGTGCTTCTGGGCAAGACTTTTATTGTGCAACCATCCTGCCTAATTGAAATTTTAACAGTGTCCAGACAATATTGTGTTTCATTTGTAATTGTACAGTGTTTTCCCACCATCTCTGTCCTTTTCCTTTTCATAAAAAAATCTGCTTAACAGGAAAACACTGAATAGCTATACAGTGTCATTTGACTGGTAGTATTTAGGAACTGTCCATGTGGGAGTGCACTTATTACTTATCTTGAAATAAAAGAAAACTCATGGTCAGCAGCAGATGAACAAGAGCAGCTAGATGATTTCATGTTGTGAACTGTCCAGGAGATAATTTGAGCAAAAGTTAAGTACAAATCATTAAAACAAATAAATCAAATTCCATTCAGCTCAGCGAATAAAAATATATAGCCATTTGTAATTTTTCTGTTGTGAGGGAAATCACAATTTCATAGGGAAAACATTTTAAAACACATACAACATTATAACTAAAAGAAAAGTAAAGAATAAAACAGCTGAAAGCTAGTATCCATAATTTTTTCATTCTTGAAACTGCACCAGTCTTAAAAATAGGATACTGTAGTATTATCCCATGTTATATATGAGAAGTGCTAAGACTGCGCACACACTGAAAATTATTTTTTAGAAATTGTAAAATAGATAAATTCTTGTATCAAGATATTTCTAATTCACAACTTCCCATGTGTTACAAGAATCTTCCAGAGGTATTATCTTATGAAATAAAGTGGAGACAAAGGGATAGAATTCTGCAGTTATAACCTATAGTGCTTGTGGCAATATGGCATGCTTGTCAGAGAATGATCTAGAATGTATTTGAAGCTAGTGCAAGTTTATAGCATGACTTCAAGAAACCAAACAGAAGATCTGAAATACTTTAGTGATATCAAGAAAGGAGGCGTTACAGCAGGATCTGATGGAGGACAACATTCCCTATATAAGGACAGTCAAACGAAGGGGCACGCGTAGTACACAAGGAAGAAGATAATCTGCATTTGTGAGTCATGAATGCCCTTGAGGTCTTCCCAGAAGACTCAGTCTCTTAATTTTCAGGGGAAGAAAAACAGATTGCAGAACAGGAGGCAAAATATGTAACCTGAAGGGCAGATGGGATGCAGCTGTGCCCTGCCAGAATAGAAAGTGGTGTGGCAAGCTCACTTCTGCAGGAACTGAAACAAATGGGCTGACTGGACCAATGTTTCATAAAATTAGATATCTGCCAAGAGCAAAGATAGGGTTGTAACAGAAGAAATTCCAGAAGTTCTTAAATCCATTGATAATTATCCTTTCTGGCTAATGATACTACAAAGAACAATTAATGTGGCCTTTAAAGGTCTGTGGATCAGATGATTGTGCTGTTTGCAGATTTGATTTTGTGGACTATTAACTGCTTCATCTGCATCAGGAATTTTCAATCTTTTTTCAGACTGTTCTAGAACCCCAGTTCAAGAAGCAAATGTCTAGTGATAGATAATTGGCAGTGTTTAAGTGAACCTCTTGCTTCCTTAAGACACTCATGGCACTCCTGTTTGAAAAAATGCTGATCTATATGATATACTGCTAAAACAGGATGTTTTTCATTCATAAGGAGCTGTAAAAATGTTTTTGGATGAGCTTAGTGCTACAAATCAGGTAGGGAATATTTTAAAATTACCTTGATAAACCTATTTTTCCAAAGTCTCTCTAACGAAAAAAAATTATGAAAGACTGTTGTTAGTCAAGATGAATTTCTAGACATCCTCTACTTTATCCAGTTAGGAAGTTTCTAGTACTTCTACCAGGGAAGCTCCCAACAATACATGTGTAGAAAAATAGAGATGATGATGTTCTCAGAAATATAGAATTTAATAAATGATTGCATAAATTCTGAAATCATGGTGAGCTCTTACTATGTGGTCTTGTACACAGGAAAGTTTTAATAAGAAATTTCTTGAGAAAACCAAGCAAATCAAAGAATATAGAAAGGAGTTTGTTAGAGAAAAGGAAATATTTGAGCAAGCAAGGTATAGAAGCAATCATAAACTGATAGAATGTTTCATATTTCCTGGGAAAATGGTGAAAGAAAGCAGAATTGTTGTAGAAAAGATTCCTTACCCCATGAGATGAGAGGATAAAAGCCTGAGCTCATAGTAATCATTTCTTAATTACTCTAGAAAAAAATTGGTTTGGAAAGATGTTTTGGAAGGCTTTCACGATTCTGTATTGCCCTACTAGCAATAAAGGTCATTCCAGAAATCCAAATGGTCATTGTTTCCTCAGTTTGCCAGCCACAAAGAGCTTGATACATACAAATAGATTCAAAATAAAATTGGTACAGTTTAACTAAGTTAATTATTTATTATCTCCTTGAACAGAGTCCTGAGTTTTAGCACATGTTTCTTGCCAAAGAAAGAGAGAAATTGGGGGGGGGATGTCATGTGTCAATGTTTGTCTTTACTTGGGTACCATCCCGAACTAAACACTTATCATGTAAGGTGAAATTGATGATGAACATTTTAAACAGTAATTGAAAGGGAAGCTGATCACAAAATATCAAGAAAGGTAAAAGTATCCAGAAAAATTAAAATTAAAATGAGCTGTATATGCCAAAATGATTGTAATGATTTTATTCAGATGTGTTGAAAAGAAATGGAAAAGAAGTAGCACATCAGGTTCTCAGTAAAGATGGCAAAATGCTAATGGATAAAGAAGTTATTGTAGGACCTCTTTTAAACAACAGGTTGAAGGACAAGATTGAAGACTAAGACTGACAATGTTTCTGTTTACTTGGTGTTGTCAGCCTGTTTCTCTGCAATTATCAGTACATTTCTCATTTTCCTTGAAAAAAATTAAATATCCAGGTCCAGATGAATCACATCCTAAGTGCTGAAAGAATTTGTTGATGCTAAATTATACATTAGCCACTGGAAAATCCCCAGAAAGGATAAGATGCCTGCCAGTTTAGTTTAGTTTAGTTTAGTT
>JAEANM010002343.1:14066-24799 GCA_017656035.1 Myanophis thanlyinensis | reverse complement strand
TCTTTATTGGCCAAGTGTGATTGGACACACAAGGAATTTGTCTTTGGTGCATATGCTCTCAGTGTACAACAAAGAAATTATTTTAACCTATGCAGCTGTTTCTTGATATCTTGCACTGTGAGAGCACCTTTTTGACAGATTCTCAGGCTCCACTGTGAGGTCAGAGCAACCTTAGGGCTATAACTAGGTTGTCTATGCTGGCAGCTGCATGATTCAGTCACTGCAGTCTGATACCAACTTTATCATTTCTAATGAATTTGAATGTAATTAATTACTTTGTCCACAAGCAAGAAAAGTTTACATATAGCCAAAATTTAGAACTGTTGAAATCCAACAAGATAGAGGATCTAATGTAATTTTGAAAAAAAAAATGTGAGTACCAATTATATGGTGATATCTTCCCTGTAACCTTATGAATCATTCCCAGATGAGGAAACACAAAAAGGAGTGTGTGTACAATGGCCAAATCTCTACTAGTGAGAAGCAGAATTGAGTTCCTGAATCAGGAACTTTATAATTGATCCAGATTTTGACCTATGGCAATGTTGCTTCCTCTGTGTCAGAGGCTGGGAAAATGAGTGAAAGCTCTGAAATATGGGAACAAGGTCTGGTATATAGAATGGTCTGTTTGGGAATAAGTTGGTGCATTGAATAACTTGGTTCTGAAAATTGTAATCCATGCCAGTTGTACTTTGGATGGAGGATTAGGGCTTCCTGTATTGACTCTTCTTGGTGCAGTGTGATGTTAATTCTTAGTGGCAAATTATTATTCATGCTTTGTGCTTTTTTCAAAGCCGTACAAAAACTCAACTTGTGCCTGGTATAGACAATACTGTTGGTCCATGAAAGTTAATTACTGGTAGGAAGTTTATTGCATATTCATATGAACTAGAGTAAGACTATAGATTTAGTTGATTGGATGTGGATGGTGGTTTCAGTTTGGAACAGTTGATTATCTCATTCTATCTTGAGTATTCAGGAAAGATGGCAAACATTGCACAGAAACTCAAAGCATTCAGTTTAGTTGCCTCTTAATTGTATTGGGCAAAATGGAGTAAGGTTAAATTAAGAAACCTTTGATTCTTCTGCAGAATCATAAATGATGTTGGGGTATTAAAAATCAGAGTATTTCTTTTTGTATAATTATAAATATTGAAAACTATTGAGACTGTTTGAAAGTAGGGGTAATAAAAGTCACCTCTGGGTAATACACAAATCAAATCAAATATTGTTTCCTATCCACCAGTTGGTCAAACTACTTTGTTATGATATAAGTGCATGTCCGTGACTCTGATATTTTATAATTGAGACTCAATTATTTTTAATTTAATTTAATTTAATTTAATACAAGATTTCTATACCGCCCCTCTCCCGAAGGACTTGGGCGGTGCACAGCCATCTAAAAACATAAACTCATAAAAATTAAAATACAGTTAAAATGGATTAAATCAATGGCCAGTAACCAAGTTATAAAAGTTAAAAATTTAAAACAATTTAACTAATTAAAATTGAACAAATTTAAAATTTAAAACCCCGTTAAGTGTTAGTCCAGACTGGCTTGCTGGAATAGATGGGTTTTTAAAATCTGTGAATGAGAAACCTGGCTTGTTGGAGAAATGGGTTTAGCTTAATCTCTTTCCCATTATTTAGCATTCAGTTTCATTTTATTATAGGGCTTTTAAAGAAAAGAGTCCACACTCGTCAGCATCTTTACTGTCTTTACTGTCAAATCAAAGTCAAAAATATTGTAATCTTTGATATTCGTCTTGAAAGAAATTCATTGCTACTAATTCTTGCCCTTGATACGGACTGGATTCAATTGGTCAAGTTATAGACAGTAAATTAATACCAAGTGTCAAAGCCCAGGTGGTCAAGATAGCAATAACAACAGCACTTAGAGACTTAGTTTCTACTCCACAGTGCTTTTTCAGCCCCCTCTAAGCAGTTTATAGAGTCAATATATTGCCCCCAACAATCTGGGTCCTCATTTTACCCACCTCGGAAGGATGGAAGGCTGAGTCAATCTTGAGCCTGGTGGGATTCCATCTGTCAAATTGCAGTCAGCCGGCAGTCAGTAGAAGTATCCTGCAGTACAGCACTCTAACCACTGCACCATCGCCACTCATCACAATTCCCACAATCAAGATACAACTTACAGGTGTGGTCAATATAGAGAGGTTGGCTTTCTTTTGTGTACATATATGTCAGGCCTATGAAAATTAAGTCAACTTAGGGAGATGGTCAATATAGGGAGGTGGTCAATTATAGAGGTTGTTCTGTACTTGTTTTATGAACTCACCAATAGTTTATAATTAAAACAGGCAGTTAATTAAAGTAAAAAAATACTATTTTGATCTTATTGATATGGTTGCTTTAAGGAGTTGCAAACCGACAGTATGAAGTTCTTTCAAAGTAATGCTGTTCCTGTGTCTGCCAAATTTCCCTCTACATCCATATTTGATTTCAGAACACCAGTTCAAGCCATGTATTTATTTACTTACATTGTCTGATGAAATCTGAGAATTCATTCCTAGATAAATGCTTCCAATAGTAGAACGCTAAAATTTTTTATGGCTTGCAGCGTTTGACAGTTCTATATGCATGTCACAGTTAACTGTTTTGTGTAATGAGTATTAAACTTAACTAAATTTGAAAGTGGTACTTCTCCATTTGTTTTGACCATTTGTTTGCTTACTCTTTGTTAAATGAAATCCTCTTTCAATATTTGAACTGACCATCAGCTTCCAATATGTGGACAGCCTTGTCTTTTTGCAACTTCCTGTCAAATTCTCAAGTAACATAAGGCTTGGAATGAAAAAGGAGAGGGATTAGTGAAAAAACTAAAAATACGATGTGTAACATAAAGCGATGCTCAGTGGTAATTGGTCAAAGCTTTCCACTAAGCCTCTTTATAGACTTTGTTACTTCATTCAGCTTTTTCTGAGAAATACTGCAGAGAACTCCAAAGTTTGTCTTCAAAACAGAGAATCTGAATAGAGGCCAAGAACACAACAGGATATTTAATATACTATTGTATTCATTTTTTTCCATATGATAATACTGCTCATTGTTCAGATGAGGCTTCAGTGACAGAATGCATTATATTTTTGAGCTTCTTGTAGATTTTAATACAAACTTTCTGGGTAAAGATTATTTTCAAATGTAAGTAGTAAAACATGTAAAGGTCTTGGTATCATGAAAAATGGCTTTTGTTATAGAAAAGGAACTCTTAATGCTTTTTCTCTAGGATCTTCAAAAAGTCCTTTAAAAAGATGAATATTGCAATTAAGGTTTTGAAATAAACACCTAAGGATACTTTTTCACTTTATCAATTTAAATGTTTTTACTTTGATTACAGTATAAACATCCCTGTTGTCTAATAAATGAATATAATAAAAATAAAATAAGGTGAATATTTTTCCTGAAGTTTAAACAATTATGGATCATTTCCTAATCTATTCCTAACTGTTCCTAATAGAAGCAGTAAAATCAAAGTTTAATAAATATCACATTTAAGTAAAATATAGTCCATGTCATTCCATGCTTTACATGATAAGAGTACATTGCAATATAGTGAATGTTGGGTTCTTCCATATCTGATGACAAAGATGATAGAAGCTCTTATAGTTTAAACTGACTGCAGTGTATTATTTAGCAAATTATTTTTAAACCTAAATACGGTTCGTTTAAAATGAGCTTTGTACAAATAGTGGAATATGAAACAAAAAAATATGAGTGAGAGTTAGGATTTAATCAATATACAGCTAGTCCTTGATTTACGACTATTCATTTACTCACCTTTTAAAATTACAAAGGCACTGAAAAAAGTGACTTACGATTGGTCTTCACACAGCTGTTGCAGAATCCCACAATGAAGTGATCAAAACTGGCCACTTGTCAACTGGCATGTATGTCCCATCATCCTGTGATTGACATTTGTGACCGTCTCAGCTGGCTTTCAACAATCTGGGAAGCCAGATTTGCTTAATGGTTGTGAGATTCACTTTACAATCACTTAACAAATGATTTGCATGAATGAGTGACAGCAAAGGTCAGAAAATCAGGTATGTCTCACTTAACAACTGTCTTGCTTAGTAATGGAACTTCTGGTCCTAAAAAATTGGTAGTGGCTTGAGGACTTTCTATACTAAACTGCATTGAAACTGAAGTGAATACTGTACTAATAAACATTCACAAAGTATGTGAAAGAAAAAATACGGCAAATGTACTCTTGACTCAAATTATGAATGTTTATATCAGAAAACAGCCATAAATCCAGGGTTAAGATTAAGGTTTGAAAAACTAAAATATTGGATTATAAATTACTCTCCGCTTATTTTATTCTAATTATGTTAGTAGTTCCAGGTATTAGTTGTTGTTTTTTTCAAAAATAAAATTCTAACAGAACTCTATCTGTGGCTCAGTGACATGATATTGAAAATCTATTTTATAACCTTGCACCAATTTAATGTATTGGGGTAAATCATCATGTTGTTTTATTACAATTCTAAGAAGCATTTGATAAGGTTGGCTCAAACAATTTTGATAAATTTTTATCCAAGTTCTAAATGAACTTAAATGATTTAAAATATAAGTGGATATGAGTTGGAAGGAACTTTTCCTTAAAATTGTACTAAAACTTTTAATACAAGAGAAAAAATTGTGCTCAGTTTAATCATCTGTTGTGCTATTAAAAACGAAATGAAGTTCTCAGAGAAGAAGCCTAGGAGCCAGATGAAAATATTAACAATCACAATTTATTAACAACTGCCTAAATGTTTTGCAATATATAGGAAAGTAAGAAATAAAAAGGCCTAACAGGTTCTGAGAAAAACTACAAACGATAAAATGGGATCTTTATATGGAAAGTTACGCATTGAATGCTTCAGTGATAAATGTTGATGTCCAGTGTCGATTTGGATACGTGAAATGGGGACTTCTGTTTGTTTGTTTTTTATATTAGCAGCTTTTATGTAAAGATTTAAAATGTTCATAAGATTACAGTAATTATCAAAGCTTGCACAAACAACGCTACTATAAATTTCATGGTTAGCGCCTATTTTCATGATTAAGTTTAAGTTAAGCATTGCTTCATTTCCAAATCAGGAATCTTCTTTATCAGAGAGCCTATTTTTAATATTATTTAGGTCCATAGAGGTACAGAAGTAAGAGATTGGTTGACTCCAATGTACGAGTGGATAAAACTCACTTTATGTGACTACTTTTTTCCCTCTTTTGTTAAAAAGTGTGAGAAAATAATTCTGTAGCCCAAGGGTATTTCTAGATTGCTGGTACCACTAATACATGCCTCAAATCTTTTGTGAAGGAGTAAAGCCTCTCTGTTCTTTTTATTGAGAAGTGTGCTAGAATTTCACCTGCCACTTAAATGTAGATAAATGCCTTTGTTTAGAAAAGTTTGTTTGAAAAAAGTAGTTGAAAGTGAAATGAATTATCTCTTAGGTGTTCTGTGTGTACATAGACGCAATTCGATATTGTGGGAAAGCTGAAAGCAGTTCTGAGATGTCAAATAAAAGAGCTACTGAGATGCAATTAATCTTGCTCACACTTAGATTTAGCTATTATTGTGTGGTTTGTTGTATATGCTGATAAGTCTAGTTATAGACCTTTCCCCCCTTCTTGCAGTGATAGTCTCTAAACATGATAAGAAAATAGTTATATCAAACATTTGAAATGACATACTCTTAAATTCATGAAGTGATTTTCACAGACTGACTTTTCTTTCAGTGATAGTTTACTATGAGTTCCAGCAAGACACAGTTTATTGAAATTTAATCTGCTTTGAACATTTTCTGTGAATCTTTTTTTTTAAATAGTTATAATCTGCTTTTTAAAAAATCAGGAAAAAGCATTCTAGAGGGTTGGAGAACCTTCCAGAAAACAGGTGCAATATAGCAGTAGGACTGCAAAGAGGAAGAGAAATTGGCAAACTGTATTGCCCATTCAATTGCAAACAGCTTTAGTTTATTGTATTCCAAATCCCACTACCAAACTACCCATTAGCAAAATAATCTGTTTTTAATTGTATCAAATATTGAAACATAATAATATTAGTAGAATGTGTCAACATTGCACAATAAACCAAACCAGCAGTGTACGCTTCAAATAATTCAATTTGCCAAGCACAAAACTTCAGTTTTGCTCGATGCATAGATTTTGATATTTTTTAAAGAGATTGCAAAACAATAATCAGATTACTTACTGTAATTATGAATAGTTTATATTAATTCTTATTAAAATTTTCACCAACAGAGCTGGATGGATCTCTTGAGATTAGATTTCAAAAATCTATATTTAACAATATATAGTAGAGCAAAAATCCTAATTTAACCAGTTGGGGCCTATAGGTGGTGCTGTAATAAATGGAATGCACAGTAATACACAAAGAGTATGGATACAGGGCTACATGCTTGATTTAAATCAGGATATTCATTTATTTTACAAATATATGCTAAATTAATAGTATGACTATGATTGCTCAATAAAAATAATGTTATGTCTTACTCTATTTATTGTGATGGTCCCTTATTTTCTAACTACTATATTACATGATTGAAGAGTGTCAGTCTAGCCTAGCATACAGTAGTATAATTTGCAACTAAGCTCTAAAATGTAACAAATCTTTCTCAATGACAGTCATATGTAACTGAAGAACTGTATAATGGACTGTTTTTTAAAGGGAAAATACAAAAACTAGTTTACTTTCAGTTGCCTAACCAAACATTATGGTATTTAACAAAATAGTTCAAATATTAAACTGGATTAAAAATTTTATTTTTTAAATAAGATTAAAATAATGTAATCTTAATCTTGTAGAGGCAACCCTCAATTTATGACTGGTCACTTAAAAGGTTGACTGCAAGAAAAGTTGTAAAATTAATAAAATTGGTCATGTGACCAACCCATGTTACAAATGTCGTGAATTACAACCATGATGGGGATGATTACACTATGGTCATAATATTTTTTCTTCCATTCAGTGCCTTTTGGTTACTTTAATAGAAATTAATATGTTTGCTGAAATCTTAAAAGTGTGGGCTAAGTTGTTTTGTACTGAAGGGAAATTAAACATATATATTTAATACATGTGAAATGAAATATATAATGCAAGTATTGAATATTTATTGAGACTGAAAAATGTAGCAAAGGATAATCTCATAGCAAAGTCCTAGGCCAGAAAAATCCTGAGCCCAAATAGCTGAAATTAATAGACTTTCTTTGAATAACTGTATATTATTTTCTTTCCAGCACCAGTTTGTCTTCATCTTTCTTTTTTACTCTAAGGAGCTTATTCTAAGAAAGCTTATTTGATGCCATTTATCAGTACAGAATTTATTGTTCTCTTTTTGCTAAAAGAGTGATCTTTTTGCAAGCAAAGGCAATTTGTAATGAACTGATAATGATAATTTAACAGCCTTAACCAATTGCCCGTGATCTGCAATTTAAGGCTGGCTATTCCTTTTGGATCCTTGACCTCAGGAGTTTATTATTTACTTGAACAATTGCCAGAAGCCCAATAAGGAGATTTCTGAATGAGCCTGGCTAACTTTGGAAGTTGTAATATATATTTCAACTTAATTTCATTACAACCTGTCTCTGGCAAATAAAAGTAAAGATCAACAAATTAAAGAGAAATGCAGTCTTGGAGTATAAATGATAAATGCTTTTTTCCTGATATTTTTAGGGCTTTCCAATGAGATTATGGACTCTCAAAATTAGGATAAAGCTTTCAAAATCTTTCTCAGAACTAGACTAAAAACTTCCCTAGTTTTAATGCAATATCTCTCTCTCTCTCTCTCTCTCCTACTAAATTCTATACAGCTTACAGTATTACAAGCTACACTACCATCAGAATATAAATATTTATACAATAGTAGTGTTTCAAAAACACATTTTTTCACTATTTTTCAAAATAAAGATGTGGAGTCTGACATAAGTGACGGGTTATAACTCAAAAAGTCTACCTACCCATTGTTCTCCTGAGGTATAGAAGTCATGTAGGTTCCATCTAGGTGCATTGTGTGGGATTTGTAGATTCTACTTAGAGTTACTGAAGAAAACACTATTGAAGTACACCTGAAAAACATTATATGTATGTTTGGTTTGGTTTGCCTTTATAAAATAATCCTTTTGCTAAAGGCTAATAAATACCCAAATAGCAAAAAAAGTATAAACATTCATAAAATACATAATAAAACAATTTTATACTTTCTCTTTGAAGATTACAGTATTTAGCCTGCATTTATAAATTAGTGCTCAAGTCCTATAAAATTATGATAATCTCTATATTTTGGTTGGCTTCCCTTTAAACTTCTTTGAATTGTTGGATATGCCCTGTTTTCAAAGTAAATCTTATCATTAGAATTAGACTGTATACTTTTTTCCATCTTGGTACTTCTGCTATTTAGAAATGAGTTTTCTTAATTTCTCTTGCAATTGTTTAACAAAAAAAAATCCAGGTTAATTCAATGTAAAAATAATTTCAGATTAACAACAGCAGTAGAAGTTAAATTTAATACAA
This sequence comes from Myanophis thanlyinensis, assembly GCA_017656035.1. Classification (NCBI taxonomy): domain Eukaryota; kingdom Metazoa; phylum Chordata; class Lepidosauria; order Squamata; family Homalopsidae; genus Myanophis; species Myanophis thanlyinensis. The sequence goes on along the minus strand of JAEANM010002343.1, from coordinate 16,260 downwards.
ACTTTAAATAGATAAATGAATAATATGTACTAGGAGCCATGATGGTGCAGTGGTTAGAATGTAGTATTGCAGACTAACTCTGCCTGTAGCCTCATCCAGGGGTGGGCAATTACGGCTCCTTCATGACTTGTGGACTTCAACTCCCAGAATTCCTGAGCCAACCTGGATGGCTTAGGAATTCTGGGAGTTGAAATCCACGAGTCATGAAGGAGCCGTAATTGCCCACCCCTGGCCTAATCAATCCTAATCAGCTCAAGGTTGAGTCAGCCTTCCATCCTTCTGAGCTGGGTAAAATGAGTGCCCAGATTGGTGGGGGTAATATGCTGACTCTGTAAACTGCTTAAAAGGGGCTGTAAAGTACTGTGAAGCAATACATACTATTGCTATTAAGAAATATGAATAGATGTGATTGAATGCTAGGCATTGAAATTTTAAAATACATGTCAGTGGCTAGGAAAAGAATGAAGGAATTCTTTCTCATTGGGCTTTTTGATGGACTATTGTGCATGAGAGGACTTTAAAAAGTTTTGCTGCTATAGTTCTGAACACACAGATGTTCCTCTTGGCATTCATACAGTACTAGTCTGTATAGGGATTTTACAGGCATAGAATGTGAGCTTCTTTGTTGAAGACAAAGTGTTGCCTGTGGTGGGAACTGTTACACTGATGGGAATGTAGTATAATGTATTGTTTTAGTTTTATGTCCCTTCTCCCTCCCCCACTCCATTCCTTGTAGACAGTAGATTTGCTTTGTGGGCAGTGAATTGTTTCACCCAAGCCTGCCTAATAACATAACCTTCAAGCACATAAGGAGAGGTACTTCACATGGTAGATAGTCATATGTCTTGTTTCAGGTCTGCATGTGAATATTTAAGCTCAGAACGTAACAACTTGGAAAATGAAATTTATGTTCTTGAAAAATACTGTAATTTATATTTAGGAAAATGTAATTTTTTTTTTCAAGAGAAACAACCTACCATAATACAAATTAAAAAGATTAAACCAACAACAATATAATAGCACGCATCAGAAAAAGCTAGAGACAGTCTTAAATAGCAATAGCACGTAGATTTATATACCATTTCACAATGCTTTTGAACAGTCTCTGAATGGTTTACAGAATCAGCATATTGCCCCCAACAATTTACTGACCTCGGAAGGATAGAAGGCTGAGTCAACTTCAAGCCAGTCAGGATCAAACTGCTGGCAGAGTTAGCCTGCATACTACAGCACCTCACACCAATGACCATAATGTATGCTGTAGGTTGGGGGTGCCCAATAGGTCAATCGCGATCTACCGGTCGATCACAAAGATTGTCTGGGTAGATCATGTAAAGAAAGGAAGGCTCCGCCGCGGCTCGTGTTCATTTAAAAAAGTTTTCCTTTCCACAAGCCGTGGCGGTGGCTTCTCTACTTCCAGCTGCTTGCCCAGGAGCAATCCCGCTTTCAAAGCGCAGCAAAAGGCAGGAAAACTTTTTTAAAATAAACACGAGCCACATGAAGAAAGGAAGCCCCACCCATCCCTTCCTGATTCAGTGAGCAGAAACCCCGCCTACCCCTTCCTGACTCAGTGGGTGGAAGCCTTGCCCACCCCTTCTTGACCCAGTGGGCGGGACCAAACGCTGTCGCCGCTACTGGTATAGCAGAAGTAGCTCACAAGCGGAAAAAGTGTGAGCATCCCTGCTCTAGGTGATCTTTTCTAAGAAAGACATTCTAAAAGAATCTTTTTCTTATAGCCACTGGCCAAATCGTGGAGAAGGGGGCAGAATTTGGGAACATAATCTTAGCCTCAAACTATAATTGCAGTTTCCATGCAGATAGACCTAGAGGGGTATACCATCTGATCTTTTAAAAGGTAGTATCTCCTTTGAGTTGATTGTATAATCTGTTTAAAGAAAAAAGATAGTTGCAAAGAAAAGTACTCAAAAAACATAAATGGTTAAGATTAAAAGTGACAATAAATGCATAATTTTGTTGGAAGTAATAATGGTTGTAGAAGAGAATGAAAAGTATTAAACAAGGAGCTTCCTGCAGAGTGGATTGATAATGCACAGGATGAAGTCATTAGTGATAAAAGTTAAGGAAAAGAATGCTGGAGGGGTGTTTTAAATATTTTTTGTGAGAATATCTGTGATAATCTGAAGAGTGGAATTCAAATGAATCCTGTAAATAGTAGGGGGGGGGGGGGGGGGGG
>JAEANM010002343.1:0-11913 GCA_017656035.1 Myanophis thanlyinensis | reverse complement strand
CCCCGCCCTGGTGTTGCTGCTTCTTCAGAATGGAACATCTATTAACAGGCAAGTCACCAAACAGGCTAATTGAAGTTTAATTAATTAAAAAGAAAATTATCAAATTAGTCTTGGAAGGGCATCCTAACCACTTACACTAAGGTTAATGGTTTTATTACATATTAAATATCATAAATACATTGATTGTTTTCAGCAGCTTTTGAATTAAATAGATGCTACTAAATACAAAGGTGTTACAAATGCTTTTGTGTGGTATAGGATTTCCGTCATGCCTGACCATTAAAATCGCTGAGTGTAACTGATGAAGCGCAAATCTCACTATATAAAAGCTTGCCTCTATCTGTTATTTCCACACAGAAACATTTTGTTTTATTTCATTGAAAATAGACCTGTTCCTAAGTTAGGGAAGAGCTGCACATTGTTGTAGTGGCATAGCATGCTAGGATACATGAATTCATCAGCTTTTAACTTTTCCTTTGTGCAGAATACAATTGAATACAAGTAGTCCTTCACTTATGACATTTCGCTTAGTGACCTTTTGAAGTTACACCTGTGAAAAAAGTGACTTATGACCATTTTCCAGCACTTATGAATGTTGCAGCATCCCCATAGTCATGTGACTTACATTTGGATGCTTGATAACTGATTCACATTTATGACGGTTGCAGTGTCCCTGGGTCTTGTGATCCCTTTTTGCAACCTTCTTGACAAGCAAAATCAACGGGGAAACCAATTTCACTTAACAACCGGGTTACTAATTTAACAACTGCAGTGATTCACTTAACAAATGTGGGGGGGAAGTCATAAAATGGGACAAAACACACTTAACAAATTTCTCACTTAGCAAGATAAATTTTGGGTGCAATTCTGGTTGTAAGTCGAGGACTTCCTGTACAACAATATGAGCTGCTTATAATGGCAGGTAAATGAAACAAGGTGTGTTTCCTAATTGTTTTCTTTTTATTATAACAGATGCTCCCTCAACAGTTCTTTTGCTAAACAAGGCAGTTGTTAAGTAGGTCATGCCTCATTTTATGACTTTTTCAATGGTTAAGTGGATCGTTGTAATTGTTAAATGAATAATGTGGTTGTTGAATGAATCTGGCTTACCCCATTGATTTTGCTTGTCAGAAGTCAGCTGGGAAAATAACAAATGGTGATCAAATCTCCCCAGGATGCTTCAACCATGTAAATCTATGTAGGTGGCCAAGCACCCAAATTTTGATCATTTTGTGTGGATGCTAGAACAGTTGAAATCTGGAGTACAGATTGTAAGTCATATCTTTTTAAGGCAGTTGTCACTTCAGACAGTCTCTAAATGAATGTAAATGTAAATAAATGAATGTAAATCCAGGACTACCTGTACAGCACCAAGAATATGCATGTCACTTAATAAATGAATGTAGATTTGCTATACTACGTAACAATAGCTGAAATCTTTTAATGGTACAATAACATATACATTTGAAGTGAGAATAATTCAGCAAGATCTATACATTGGGTATGGTGGGAATTGTGGTAAATTTTATTAGGTCTCAGAGATTCAGAAATGTCCAGAGAAGGCTATATCTCCTTGTAAGAAATTTTTAAAAGCTAAATTGTATACAGTTTATGTTTAAATATGTTCATTGACATGTTTTCTATGTATCTCTGCAGCTATGTCCAAATCTCATAAAATTTGCTGTAAATAACTTTACAACAGAATAAGCAACATTCCATAAATGTTCCTGGTGGCAGATGCATTCTCTAGAACAGAATGGGGATGCTTATACTATACATGTAATTTGGATAATAAAACATCCCAGAAGAAACAATATGGCAACACTTCCATATTGCTGCCAAAAGAATTGCATTAGACCTTCTGGACTCAGCTTGAAGGAAACGTTAGTAATTAAACTAGGACTGATCTGGATTACTCTGTGATGCATTAACAAGAATTTCCAGTGTTGGACTTAAAGCAGCTAACCCTAAGGACCATGGAAACTGTGCTGCTGATAGAATCTGGAATCTCAGTATATAGTTTTATATAGTCCCTTTGGCTATATAATATTGCAGCGTAAAATGTTAGCAGAATAAAGCTCTGGAGTAACTTGATCTAATTTATGAAATGTTGGAAGATAGTTTAATACATTAGTACTCTCATAAGTTGTGATGTGCGGCTGCCTAAAGTGACACATGAATTCTGTTAACCCTGAATAGATTGAAGTAAATAATAAATAATGAGCAAGTAATAAATAAAACTGCTGTGGATGGCAGGTGGTTTTAACAGATGGCTTAACCTGCAGGTTTAGCCATCTGTCAAAACTACTACTGGGCTTTCCTCCCTTTGTCACAAGTTTAGCTGTCTTAGAAGTCCCTGAGACTGCGCCCCATGTTGTCTGGGCAAGTCAATTGCTAACTTGCCAATACAAGTGGGAGGAAGCAGGATGCATTCTGATAGCTCTCTGGCTTTATATGTGCAGCTCTTCACTGTCCCTGTTTTTTGCTTCCCTAAAGATGTGCTCAAAGACTGAAATATGGTTAGTTACTTTTTTGTTAAGTAATGAATCTTTCGAAATACTTTACTACTAGTGTCAAATGTAAAAGGCCCTCTGGTAGCTGTGGTCCTAGAAAAACTGTCTTCTTTCTCACTCCTAGTATTACCCATCTTCATATACAATAGTATGCCTCTGTAATACTGCCATTGGGCAGTAGCTATTGTAGCAAATTTGCTTTTAAAAATATGGAAGGTTCTTTCTGCTTTCTAGCTTCCTAAATGATGCAGTATGATTGGTGACTCTGCTCCATTAGGAAATAATGCAATCTCCAGCGGGGGCAGGTTATCTGATCAGCTTTCAATTCACATATCTCGCTTTCTACTTTGCTGTTGACTGTTTCACTATTATTTCTCAATTCTCCTGAGGGATCACTTCAGTTGCTGGCTGAAATAGTACAAACTCAGAGCACTGCACATATAAAGCCCAGAACCTTAACATTGAAAAACTTGCACATATAGAACCCAGAACCTTAAAACATTCAGTTTCTATCTGGCCACATGTTTGGCACCGCAGTGAACCAATGATTCTGTTCCTACCCCCATAGGTTGTGTGCAGAGAATTTCCAGTTGGTGGTGGCATTGAGCAAGGATACCCTAGCAGTTTTGAAGGCAACCCTCCTTCACTTGGCAAAAGTCTAGCTTAAGTAAGGTGGTGATACAGGAATAAAAGTCTCACGAATAGGAACAGCTGGCAGGGCTGCTGAAATTCTATTCTCCAGTGTTCCCCCCTTCAGGTTTACCCTGCAGTGCTCACAGCATCATCATTACAGTTGCTTTCTGACAAGAGACAAGAGACTAAGCCACCTGTCCTCCCAGTGTGCTCCAAATTGTCATTGTGCTGTCCCCCTCAACAAGAGCTCATTTGCAGAGGTAGTGCTCTGCTCCCTTCCTAAAACCTGGAAAAAATGCCGCTGTTAAAACTTGCTCTGCAACTTACTGCCTACTTTCCTTGGACCAGCTTCCTGGGTCAGGCAAAGGACAAGCCAGTTGGTTAGCACTCTAGCTTTGTATGCGAGACCTCTCTAAACCCCCCCATTTGCATCCCCATCAAAGTGACCATGTGTCGCCCCCCCCCCAAAGGAGAGAGAGTTGCAACCTTAGAACCTCTATCTTGGAAGACAAAATTATAGAAGAGGTCAATATGCATGATAGAATACTTTCATATATTAAAGAAAAATATTGCCCCAAATATGTTAGTAGAAATGCCATGTTTACAGATGTAGAAAATATCATCTAGGAATTTAAGTAAAAATTTATTTCATGAACTAAGATTGGGAATATACACGGAAGGGTTTATTTTACCAATTTGAATTGAGACTCCATAATGAAGGTTGAATTTTGTGATTGACAAGAACAGCAAATCTAATTTATTTATCCACTAATAATTGATTTTCTGACACATTAATGGCATGGTACACTAATTTTAAATCACTTCACTTTTTAGGAGAGAAGGAGTGTTCCTGCGTGAATGCATATTTCAGGGACCCCTCATTATTAGGAAGGATTGTGTTGTTCAGTGTGATACCCCACAAGGACATCTTCATTTCATTTGCTTTGTATTTATTTTGTCAAAGACATGAATTCTTCTTTCTTGGGATGAAAGCAGTTACTGGAGTGAATTGGCACATGCTAAGGAATGTCTTGGGGCAGGGGGAAATGTCAAGAAACCTGTCCAAAGGAAAAGCTTTTAAATTACCTCTTCATGCAGAAATGCAAAATCAAATTTAATTGCTCTCTTCCTGTCCTGTTCAGACAAGCAGACTCCTTTTGGTACATAGTAAAAAAGAGTCATAATGGTAAGAGCTAGGATTTGTTTAGCTCTAGTAATCAGGAAAAAAAAAGTAATAAGTATGAAAGAACAAAAAACGCAGCTGGGATGGGAGGTGGGGACTGAACTTTTAACATTCTGGCATGGGCATGTATGAGATCTGCCAAATCAGGTTTAAAGATGAAATATCACATTCTTTGGTGACTGGGAATTTCTGGGTTCCAAATAGTGACAGTGACCAAACCAAGGATTTTAACACAACAATAATTTCTACTGGAGGTTGCCTTAGCTTTGGTTAAAATTAGAATTTGTCTTTTAATTTGATCATTTGTGTCATCTTCTCTTTCCCTTTCCCTTTCCATTAATTAGACAAATTAAAATCACTGACAAAATCCCCTTCCATATGCATTTTGCCCCAGGAAGGGACTTGGCCTACTCTGTCCATCACTTCAAGAATTTCCCCACTCTCATTCAAACAAAAGAAGCCATTACAGCTGCATTCATTTCAATATTGTTGTTATAAGAGGCAGTTCCGTGTGAGATACAGAGTGTTTTCTTTTAACTCTAATAATAGGAAGTAAACAAATATTTAAATGGAGAATTAGACTACTTCAGTGTGTCCATATTTTTTTTACACATACTCCCACCTACATTGCATTTGGTTCTGTGAGAGAAATCAATTTCTCTCACAGAAAGTATAATCTTCTGCAAATATTTGCTTAAAATTTCTCTTAGGAAGGAAGAATAGTGTGTCTGAAAATAACATTATGGCTTTTGCTTAGGTACTTTATTATAGCAGGAAACTCAATGTATATATGTATGTATTGATAAAAAATATACTGTACATAACATTCATTTTTTCAGCAGTTTATTCCATATGCATGAAAATCTCATTTGCTAGGAAAGTGCTGGAAGTAATGTTCATATTGCTGTTTCCCAAGTGAAAGCTGGATCACTGCCAGGCCTTAGTCTGCCAAGGGAAGCATAAGAATTACCATCATCCCTGCTCTGGAAGCATCTGTACTTCTGTTGCCCATTTGCCAGCCCTCTGGCATTATCTAATCCCACAGACTGATTGTTATCTGCTGCCTTTATTCTCTCTCCCATTGGCTTCCCTCCATCTTCCCTAGCTGAAGGAGGGAGGGGAGGGGAGCAGCAGGGTAAACAAGGTAAGACCAGCATCACCAGGGCCTCCTTACCCACCACAAGTGCTTGTAAGAGCATAAGACAGTGATCATTTTGGGAAAAGTGGGCAAGGATGGGGTGCAACAGTGTCTCTTAACAAGTCCTAACGAACTTGCCTGGAGGGGGGGAGGGCTGAACTTTTCATTGTGAAGGAGGGTAGAACTTGCCTGGATGTCTGCAATAAAGATCCACTTTTAGTGCAGTCTTCACCATCCATGCTTTAACTTTGACATTCATGGCCTGTGTGGGGCCAAGTGAATATATTGTTACATTCTAGTCTAGAGAACTCTTTGCTAGGACTCTTCCTTACTAGTCACATGTGAGTGCGCCCAGATGGATGGGTGTGGAGCATCGCTTGGCCTGCTTGCTTCCTTCCTTCTGCTAAGTTACCTCCCTACTCATCCTCAAGGAGATGGTCTCAGTTCCAGCCCCAGACAGGCTACTTCCATATCATGGCAGCCCTTTGCGGTACATACTGTAAAGTTGAGCCAGGGTCCCTATGCGACTTACAGTTGTGCAAGAATTTTACACCAGCCTCTCATCACTGCCATGTTGCCGAAAGGATCAGAACCTAGGTCAGGTGAAAGGTTCTTGCTGTCTACCTCTCCAGACGCAACTGTATTGTCTCTCCCCACTGACTAGATCTGCCTTTTCTGCTCTTCTAACATAGCCAAAGGGAGGATGCTGCAACAAAGCAGAGAAGGCCCGTCAGTGATTGGAAGCTTCTAGCTGCAGAAGATACATTGCCAATGCTCCTCAGTCTTTCAGGCTTTCAAAGAGAGACAGTACAGAGTCAGTTTGGCTCTTGGTTTTCTATGGTACATTGTTTTTAGAAGTACCCTGGTTCATAATCTGGGATGAGTTGGCAAGTTTACTTCCAGGTGGACTGAAATTCATGCTGGAGCATTAAGATATCTAGGCCTCTTGGAGAAAAAAATTAGAAACCAAGTATTTTTTTCTGCCCTCCATTTTTATCCAAACTGCCACTGATTGCAGACAAGGATTAGAAACAGAGCAGGATATCAGGAAGACTTAGAGAAGTCCAGTGGGATATCTTATGCAAATGAGTATGATTCCAATTACCATATTCATCTCAATACTGCAGTTTGCACAAGTATGTGGGCATTTACTTGATACGAGAATGGGAGAGCTATAAAATTCCTCAAGTTTTTAGAGCAGTTACCTGAAAAACATCATATAAGTGTGAAATTGTCAATCATGCCTTAAGTGAATGATTTTAAATGATTTTAAATCCCGAAAAATTCCAGTTCCCATATTTGCCTAAACTTGATTCATTTGCTTTTAGCTTAGCCTGAACCTACCTATTGTGCCCTATTTTAGGTGCAACTCAGGCTGTGGTGGCTTGTTCAGCAAACCATACATTTTACTCTTCTGACTTAGTATATAACTCATTGCTTCTGACAGCTCTTGAAATAAAGCTAGTTTTGCCAAATCACTTTAGACTAAACAAAAGTATCTTTACATTGTGAGAGGAATAATGGTTTATTGTTTAAAGTATTGTATCTTGTTGAAGATTACAAAGGATATATACAGTATGATGAATGGAATTTTGCAACATGGACTCACAACAGTCAAGTTTAAAACACCACCTCAGAATATATAAGTTTACATGTCATTACACTTTTTTCTTTTTTACCAGGAAATATGAAAATGGATCCAAAGTCCGACTGAGACTTATTGACCTTGAACTTGCATCCAGATTCTTGGGAGCAACAAATGATACAACCTTATTGGAAGCTGATGCTGTACTTTTGGGACTAATGGAAGGAAAAGAAAGTAAAAATATATAGTAAATGTTTGTTCTTTTAAAACAAATCTCATCGCTAAATACTTATTTGCACAGAATATTCTATTTGAATTAAAATATTGAAATCATTTACCATTATTTTGTGATTAAAATAAATTTAAATGCAAAGATAAACTTTTGTAGATTTTTATTGGCAATAAAATTTATTCTGTTCTTTCAATTTTAAATTCATACTAAAAATGAGAAATTTGGTAGATTTTCCCAGATTTTATTATCTTACAATTACATCAAATTTTGGCAAGTAAAATACACCAGATGACTATGGTCATCATTTATTTAAATTATGGTTTTCTAACTCAAGAGTAAATTGTAGAGATGAGCAAAATCATGCTGACCTTTTTGGCTTAATCTTACTTTATAATCATTCCTTTTTTAGTTGCTCTTGTTTTTTTTCCTTTCTGTTAGCTGGTTAGCAGATTGGAATATGGAAATCACAAATAAGCTTCATTAAGCCTCAGGTACAAACAGTAAGTAAGTATGTTGAGTTTCAGTTTCAGCTCTAAAATATTGCATGTATCCTCCCCCCTTAAATCCCATTTGTTAGAGATTTTTAAATTTGCTTTATTGGACCTTTATTATGATAAAATAAATTTCTCCAAGCCGCCCCTCCACATTTATGACTAGTGATTTCATGTGATTAGAATTAGGCAGAAATGGATCCCTTTTAAAAATGAAGTACATTTAAATATCAAATAAAACATTAGTAGAATGTTAACAGCTTTATATTTTTTTAAAAAAATAGTAAAATTTGAAAGTTGTTTTTAATGGAGGGATGAGCTTGCTTACTTTTGTATAATTCCTTTAATCTTTTTCAAGGATGCTAGCATAATCCATTTATTTTGCTTCTTTAGCCTCTTTTACTCACTTCTAAGACAATGTTTTATTTTAGTCAACCTCATTTCTGCATTTTCCATGCCTCTTTAACTACTCCGTGGTCTGTTTGAAAACATTTTTCACAACTATATTTCTCCCTCCCTCCCTCCCTCCCTCATGACTCATGATGTCATGTCATGTGTCATATCATGACTTCCCCCCCCCCTTCACCAAGCCAGGGATGGGCGTGACCAGTATGTGATGCATCTGATCTGCCTGCCATGAGTTTGACACCCCTGAAATAGATAGATAGATGACAGACAGACAACTCCAATGGAACTCTAATACAGATCTTGTTATTCTAGCAGCTTTCACATCATTTTCTTAGACCCACTTTCTATTCATTCTGTTAGGAGATTATTTTCAGAATATATTTTCATAAGAGTTGTTTGTCATCTTCCTTTATTTCACTCCAGTTTCTCTAACTTTCATTCCTTTGTTTTCTTGTCCATTTCCTCCCAATCCAGTCATGACAATATCAAAATAGATTGCTGTAGTCTTATCAATGTCAAATGCAGTGCCTAGAACTGGACTTAATATTCAGGTATTCTCTTATCTATACAGAAGAAAAGAACAAAATTATCTTGAACTTCATAGCGTACTTTTGTTGATGCAGTTTAGGGCTGCATTTGCTTTTTTAGTTTATAATCTAAGACACCTAGATCCATTTCAAATGTTATGCTGCTCTGCATTCTTCTCAGTCGCATACTTAATGCATTTGAGTGTCCTACCCAAAAACCCAAATTGTATCTCTTCCTATTAGTATTCACATTTTTAGTTTTCCTAACTTGTCAATATCCTCCTGAACCTTGGTATTATCCCATTTGCTTTCCCTATTATTTTTGTGTCAGTCACACATTTAATAACTGCCACCACTCTATGATAGAAGCCCCACAATTTCTTAAATACATGTTTAAAATTGGCAGGGCTATGTTCCAATTATTATGCCCACATCTTTACTTTTTATCCTCCCTTGAGAATATCTCTGTGTTGAAGAAAATATGGCCTAGACTAGAGTTGTGCAGTGTGCCACTCAAAAAAAACCCCAACCCATTGACATACACTTGTTGGGTATAGTTCATCCTGCTCTGTATTCCTCTTCAGATGACATCTGCAAGTTCATTCAGACTCTTAGGGATTCCAAGCGTGGAAACTTATCCATGTGATTCATGGAAAGCATTATATGCTGCCCTGAGATGCCAGTATACATATCTGAATAGAAATGTAAATCAATGTGTTTATTGTTTATTTTGTATATCTCTCTTCTCTGCCTTGTTTCCATGGTAAGAAAGCCTAGCAGGAAAATAAATAAGCCTGACCAGCCCTAACTACTTTTGAGTGGGAAGTTTGTGTCTCTCCATCTTGTAGCAGACAAAGCGAGCTGCCTGCTTTGGGGCAAAGGAAACAGAAGCTGTGAAAGAGCAACGACTGTCTGGAATCGCTTTCTGCTGTGCCCTTTGGCCTTTGGTCTGCAGCTTCCCTGCACACGTTGGATCACAGGGGAGCTGAAGTTTCATTTACCGACTGAACAACTCTGAAAAAAAAAAGCCCTGTTCCCAATTAGTGTTGCAAGTTGCCCAGATCAATGGTGGGTTAAACTAAGCTGCCCACTCAAGTGGGGGGCGTAGCGTGCAATGAAAGGAGAGGAAAGAGCTAGTGTGTGTGCGTGCATGTGCATGGGTGGGGGGGGATGCGTGCATCTCTTTCAAGAGCACTGGATTCTTTCAAGCGAGCTGCATTCTTGTGTGAAAAACAACTGCCACAATACTTAAGTTGTAACCTCCTCACCCCTGACGGCATGGGAAAGTGTACTGTTCAGCTGTTAGCGGGAAGAGAGAGAGTCATGAGAAATTTGGATTTAAAAAAATGCAGCTTTGAGCTTGCCCTCCTCTTTTGCACATGTCATCTTGCCTATCAAACAGCTTAATTGGAAATTTAGTTGTGCTTTTCATTAAGAGCCCTGAAAATTCAAGGGTCAATAATTTCTCTGGGGGCTTTTATTTGGAAGTGGGGGCATTACTGTATTTGTTAGCAACATATTTATAGTAGGATGCAGAAGAATGCAGCAGACAAACAAAAAGCTGGGTGCATTGACCACTGATTTATTGTTGCTCTGTTTTCAGTTGCAAGGTTTAATTCATTTTCAATAATCAATTTTTTCCCCTAGCTTATGTTTCACTATGATCACTGAAAGTGTATTTAACAACCAATTATTAGAAAAATATCTATAAAATTATAATATGGTATAAAACAATAGATACAAAATAGGGTTTTTTTTCTTGGAACTCTTTTGCAAATTATGTTTAGAAAAGAAAGTATTCACTCCTTCAGGACTCTGATTTTAATGGCAGTGGGGGGGGGGGGGGGGGCTGGCTGGCTCACCCAAAAACAAATATTGATGAAATTATTCAACTGTAAAAATGCTGCAACACAACAGTGGAGCTTTACTTTTAATATCAGTCCATTCTGTAGTGAATATACATGGAAAGGATGAGGGTGAGAGATTAAAGCCACTATCCCAATCATTTCCAAGAGCAAAAGCTTCCAGGAAGGCCTCTGGCTTAGCCCTGCACCTGTTTGCAGCTCATTATTCTTAGGATTTTTCTAGATCAAGGGTCTACAGCTGTTGCCGGCATGTTGAGCTGTCCTCTCTGTTGCTTCACTGCCCTGTTAGAGAGGGTCATGGAACTTTAAACCATCATGAAAAAAAAACCCCCTCCTATGCTACCATCTTGGGATCCTTCTCTCATGTGAACCTAACAGCTCACATGAAAGTTATTTTAAATTTTACAAATAGCACAGATGGGTGGGTGGGTAGGGAACATACCTAAACAGTACTTATCCCAGGAAGTTGCACTAATCAGCATTTTAATGTAAAATAGAAAACTGAATGATGCTCAGGCTACCTCCAGATATAGGAACTGTACAGGACCAGTTCCAATTTATTACTTCGAAGTGATAAATCAGTGAACAATAGCCATAATTATAGAACAGCTGTGGAAATACTGATTAGACAAAAGTGGATAACCCTGGCAGTGCTGTAAATCCCATGGCTATGTAATTGTGGTGTGAGTTACATATTGAATTTCCCTGGAAGGGAAATTAGTTCCTCATCCACTCATCCATCCAACTTTACCTTTAGACAGTTGTTTTAAGATTTGCTGAAAGTGTGTTAATGGGGGTTGATAAGATTCTTTTTTCTATTCCTTTGGGGAGAAAATTCCCTTAAATTCAAGTCCATGTTTATATATGTTTCTTTTATATAGGTTTATTAGATAATAAAGATATGCAGTGATCCCAGTTTGAAAGGGAAACAACTCAGACTCATTAGTACTTCCTTTCATCAAATGCATCTTTTCACGAGACCTTTGACTGCTGGGTACAACGAAAAGAAAATGACCCCTTTTGGAGGGCTGCTTGGATGGGTAGCATGCAAACCAGATGTGATCTAAATCATTTTTTTCCCCTTTGAATCCAGATTGCTCCATAGTCCTAGAAGGCAGTGATTAAGAATCATCCTGGAGTTAAGTTTCATCAGTGCCTAACCAATGCTGTCAATAGTGAAGCAGTTATTTACTACTGGTTTGATTAATAAAGAAGTTGTCTCAAAGCATTTTTGTAAAGTCAGAGCTTTTATAGCATAATATAATACAGTGGTACCTCTACTTACAAAGAGCTCTACTTACAAAATTTTCGACTTACAAATTTTTTTTCGAGAAAAAA
>JAEANM010002342.1:0-24800 GCA_017656035.1 Myanophis thanlyinensis | reverse complement strand
CTTTCTTTTCTTTCTTATTTCTCCCTTCTCTCTTGTGCTCTTTCTTTATTTCTCTCTTTCTATCCTACCCACCCACCCACCCGGCCGGCCAGACAGCAGGCTGCATCACAGAATCTTAAAGGGACAGGCTGTTGCAGCTGCTGCTCAGCGAATTAGAAAAGTTTGGTGGCCAGGTTGTCTTTTTCTCTGCCTCAAACATGCACAGACAGATCAAATACACACACATCTCACCGTGGCACCAGAGGGACTTGCCCACATGCCCTCTTCTCGCAGAAGGTCCCAGCGCCGTGAGATGTGTGTGTGTTTGCTCTGTGTGTATATATTTGAGGCTGAGACAACCTGGCCACCGAACTTTTCTAACTCTCTTTGCAGAGAGTTTCTCAGAAGGCTGCAACAGCCTGTCCCTTTAAGGTTCTTTGATGCTGCCTGCTGTCCATCCGAGTGGTGGAGGAGGGCCCTTAAGGGGACAGGCTTTAAGCCTCTAGCCACGGCTGCCAGGAAGGACCCTTGTCACCTTTCTCCCCACCATGAGAAATTCTAGTGTGTGGTGTAAAGAAGCCACCCCCCCTTCCAACTCCCTGCAAGTTTACCTCCTCCCACAGCTTCTCCGGAGACAGAGGCTTGCTTGCAATAACCTGGTCACCAAACTTTTCTAGCTTTGCTCCCAATGTAGGTAGCAGCAGCTTTGCAAAAGAAGTGGGGGGGATGGCGGCAGCAGGGGCACTCCTCCAGCACTCCTCTGACACCCCCTTTGCCTCTTAGTGCTCCCCTGCCGCCCCTCTTGCCTCTCAGCACCCCCCTAAGTCATCCCACCCCCAGGGGGCAGTACTGCCCACTTTGGGAACCACTGATCTACAATTTATAATGATCCATATTGAAGAATATTGAAGATTTTAATGTATAGCAAAATAGGGGAGGGATTGCTATAGATTGAGGTTGTACAAATTTGATGGGAAACAATGTATGAAGAAAATATAGGACATTCGGCATTCACAAAGGGTACCAACAAGCAAGCTGATGGGTGCTACATCACAGTTTAGTCTAATGGTTAAGGCATCAGGCAACAAAGCGAGAGGTGAGTTCTAATCTTCCCTTAGTGATGAAAGGCTACTGGGTGACTTTGGATCAGTTTTAGTCCAATTCACCTCACAGGGTTGTTGTTGTGGGTAAATTAGAAGGAGGAAGGTTTGTTGGATGTGTTTGCCACCTTAAGTTATTTATAAAAATAATAAAAATGCTGGATACAAATAAATAAAATCATTAAAATAAAATGATCTGAATCCCAGCTCTTTGTATTCTGTTGCATGAGAATACAGAGGCAGGACATAGATCACAGCTCAAGGAAAACTGCTTCTGCACCTTAAAGTAGTTCATGAGTAAAATCATAAGATATTAAAGTAGCAGTGCAAGAAGTGAATTTCATTTAGCACTACACACTGACATCTACATACAGGTCAATGAATAGATTCGATTCACTGCTCATATTAAAAATATGATTAAGTTAGATTAGGTTGTATCCAAACCTTGTAACCATTCAAAGTTGGGGGCAAATTTTTTGGAAGGAAGAATTTTTTCAGTAATATAAAAAAGCAACTTAGTCTAAAAATCCAAGATCTGGATTATTAAAAAGGTCTAAAAATCTTTCATAATGGATGAAAAGAGGATATGCTGTGTTACCAAATCTTGAGAAGGATAATTAAACAATGTTCCCAATAATCAGGAAATTTGATACTGACAAAATTAAAACATAGCAACACTAGCATGTATATAGAGATCCCCTTATTTTCCCTAAATAAATTAAAAAATCCAATCCCAAAACTAAATTAAAAACAAACAATATTTTTTTTTTGCTTTTTGTAATATAAGAATGGTGCTTCTATAATAAATTTTATAATCAAGAAAATAAATCCATAGAAAACATTGTACATATTGTACAGTAGTAAGTTTTGTATTTGTCAAATCTCTAAAATATTTTCCACTGAACTTTTTAGTTTTGTTTAAATATAATTAACTACAAAAAGCTTAGGTAGTTTTTAAGAGAGAGACTTAAAATAACTTCTTAATCATTAATTGTGATAGTTAAAAACTGCACCTATTTTATTGATGTTCCTATTAAAAGATTTTTTCCCCAAATATTTGGTTAGTAAGAGAAATCAAGAATCTCTTAAAATGTGAGTTGAACAGCATAATAATTTAATAAATAATATAAGATTATTAGGAGTCAACCAAATTACTCAGTAACTTGAGTCACTGTATGTCGTCAGTAAGACAACTAAAGCAATTACGATGCAATTTTTAAAAACTGAAAAAAAGTTCAAAAAATACTTTCTTGCTAATACAAAGTCCTCAAAACTTTAGTAATGAATACACAATTATGATTGGTCCAGATAGAAAAAAAAATGATAGGAAATGTGCAGTTGCTGCATTTCTGGAAGGATCCTTTCCTTTGCCTAATCATGGATATTCATTCTTTGTCGTTTATTAAATGATCAGCAGAGGGAAAAGGCTACAAAAAAACACATAAAGCAGTGTCCCTTTTCTATCTTACAAGTAAATGTGTCTGTCAGAGATAATAACTTTGATAATTGCTTGTTAAATTTGTGCAAAAGCTTCAAATCGGCTTTGAACTGCTGATAGAGGGGATCTGAGAGCAGAAATCTGTTTCTAACCACTAATTGCATTTGGGGATCAAAGCAAAGAACCCCAATGGGAGCTACAGGTACGTAGGGTTTTTTTTTTTTAAATCAACTTTTTAAAAACAAGGACTAACAGCTTACCTTTATCCACTAATGAGAGGCCACAGAAATTTAAAATAAAACAATATTAGATGAACTGATTAATCAAAAATGCAATAAAATAAACTACAGTTTTAATTTAATGTTTAAATTGATGGTGTATATAAATGATAAATACATTCTCTTGCAGAGCTGGAAACAAGGTAGGGTTATTCATGCTCATCATGCAAACGTGGAGCCTCCAGAAATGCAACATTCCTATGTAATCATTGCAATCCAATGTTCAGTACAAGGTGCAGTTCACTTTCAAACAGTATAACATTGGCTTTACATCTCCATCATTGCAGCATGCTGTTTAAAAACACTTTCTTACCAAGCTCTTCTAGCTCTGAGGTCATTGACTTAGACCGCAAGGTCAGTGCAGTGGTTGGAGCCCGTTTTGGAGGTGGTGGGGCTTTGCATTAAACAGAAGGATATAGATAATAAGTAAAAACACTTCAGAATACATTATTCAGATTCAATTCAAAATTACATTACTATTTAAATGAAAATTAAACTGGTTGCCTCAGTGCCCCAAAGATAAAGTTGTCTGATCTAGAGCAATACTTATGAGCTACATACAGAAATGTTCACAGATAAGAAATACAACACATGGACACTAATTTAGCTCAACAAAAGCTTGCAGTAGACATCTTACATGCAACAACAGTGTTCAAAACAAGAGTATTACTTTCTGGCTATGCAAAAATTGCATGATACTAGACTTTTTAAACAATACATTTGCTATGCTGAACTCACAGTTTTACACTATTCTAGAATCATGAGATAGAAATGCATAAATGAATCAGCATAAGCACAGCATGCTGATGCCAAAATTGGGTTATCACAAGAAGGCTTTGCTATGTTATTGAAGCTCACATATATAAAACTGGTAATCTTGGAAAATAAGGAGATTTATGAATCGTGTACTTTCATTTCTACATTTAATCCTGCTCCTAGGAGTAAGTAGTGAACAGAATTCTGATCAGGTATATTTATAATATAAATACAGATCAATAAATTACAAACTGCGTGGAAAAGGTAAAGAACAAATAAAAGCCACTAACCAACATTCAATTGCCAAAATGCATGGTAGTTGGCTGCAGGATTTCCTTATACAAATTATTTTCACTACTAACTCTGAGAATTGAAAGTGGAAAAGTTTTAGAAAAACAGGGAAAGTGCCAACAGCTTGGCAAAAAATAATAAAAATCAATATGGAGATGCTATTTAATATTGCCATCTCCGTACTCAATCAATAAACAATGTTGAAAGATAGCACTACATAAGAACCCAAACTTTATTTTAGCATGAATAATGAATACATGTCATTTCCATCTTATTGTTCTTACTATTTTATATTATGATTATCTCTACTACTATCTACAATGATATCATACTTGCATTAAATAGAAACTCCAATAATCATTTTTTGGTTTATTATCAAGATTGGTTATTCTTTTAAAAATGTATGTGCATGATTCAGAACATGTTGAATTACTGATTGGTGATATACAACCATAAAAGCAAATGCAATATAGAGATGGTAACATGCATGTATATTTCACAGCAATGAGACAGTTGCAAATTAGATGTATTAATAAGAAAAAAAAAAGACATCAAAAATACATAGTGCTTTTATTCACCTTAAAATAATTGTTTCAATTTGCTTATTATTAAAAATCTGAATATATAAAAATAAATATATATTTGTTGATGGAATCTATCAATCACACATTTTTTAGGTCAAAGACATCTTGAAGTATTGTGATTTATTATTTATAAAAAATCAAATAGTTAACAATTATCCCTCTTTCATGATACCCAGAAAATCTGCTAACACATTTTGCCAATCAGTAGGAATGGCCATTAACATGGAGAACTATGTATATGAAAATGTATTAGCACATGCTTTTGACAAATTACAACAAAACCTAATTGGATTCAGACATGAATGCATTAACTCTCTTTTATCTCTCAGAAAGATACTTAGCAGTGCTGGAATTACTTCCTTGTGAAGCAATTTCATATCCATCCTGGCAACGTGTATAAATTGTTTCATTCATACAGAATGTAATAGCACATTGCAGGAGGATAGTAATCAATTATAAAATTAGCCTCCACCCAATTATCTTACATACACATGCAGAAGCACTTCAGGAGCAATGATAGCACCAGTCCCAGTGTCCACACCACTGGAAATCTATCTTAAAAGAACCCTTGCATTCTTGAACACAGGACATTCATCTTTTCCTTTAATGAGCCATTACCTGAATGTCAGAAAATGGGATGATATACCAGATTCTTTTTATGAAGAAGCATCTGAAACAATTGAAATAATTAAAAGACAATACCTTTCTTTCTGGCTGTGTCATCTGGATCTAGATTTCTGGTTACAGTGACAACTTTAAGAACTAAGTGATTGCCTCCTTGTCGGATCATGTTCACCACCTGTCTGTGGCCAACCTTGACTACATTTTCATTATTAACCTGTAGAGTGAAAAAAAAAGAAATGGATGGAATTAAAGTGAACAAAATAATTCATATTAAATTCACAAGGAAAAAGACGGTTTTCATTTTTGTGAATTCTCATGTAAATTAATTTGATCCTGGACTAATGTGAGAATCAAAGCTTGTTATATGACTTGCCAAATTCTTCTATGAAATTATCATTTCAAAATTATTCTGAGGAGAAAGATATGTTAAAACACATCTGTGAGGAATACACTGAACTGTAGAAATATAGGACAGGAGAAAAACATACACATAAATGTCTCATCTAAAACAACTTTTCATTTTTAAAAACTAAGTAGTGCTCTGTGTTGATCCCAGTTAATTTAGAGAGAGTAGGAAGCATTATTTATAATTACAAACAGATTTCATTCATAAATAGTGCTGTTTAAATAGCACAGATGTGAAAGCTTTGCTGAGCCACGTGACTCAATCAATAGGAATAAACAAATATGACATAGGTGGAAAAGCTGAATATTTCATAACTTCTTGGAATATATGAAGGTAAAAAGTATGAATCATCAAATAGATAAACTATTGTTAGTGATTCACATTTGCTCTCCAAGCCACTTTCTAAAGCCATCTTTCTGGGTTACTTATGTTTGACATCTAAATAAGTGGCTAAAGCAAAAACACAAAATATATATTTTTAAAAAAGTTCTTTTCTGACACATTACAAAATGCAATTTCTTACAATCTTAGAAGGCATCTATGAATTATTCCCAAAGCTTCTAAGGGAGAAAGCCAGTCTTGAAGTGACTCTGTGTTAAGTAATGAAGAGTTCTATATAAAGGGAAATGATAGAATAGAGAGATGGATAGAAAGCCCCAAATAAATGAGAAAGTGTGAACTTCTTAAAGTGCCCTTGTAAGACATTTACAGCAAGCTGAAGTGACCCTGAGTGATGACGGAGAAGACTCATTCAGGAACCTCTGGTCCAGTAAACCAAACTATTTATATTTACTGACCATATCTCTGAGATTGAACAGGTAGCATACTGACTCATATAATGTCACACATTAATAAATAAAATAAAACAAATAAACCTAAGTTATATAACTGAAACATGTTAAAAAGTTACAATATTTATGTAGTTACTTATCAAGCACATCTAAATTACATTAAAGTAACCAAAATATATTTACAATCCCCAAGGCGTGTCACAAAAATTTGACATGCCCAGGCAGTGCCCATGTTACCAAAGGTGACTCATCTAGATAGTGTACAACAATAAATAAAACAACCAATGTAAAATTTTTGATAACCATAAAGAATAAATAACATAAAAACAAGAATAAAAAACATTACAATGTCACACCAGTGGTGAAATTCAATTTCTTTTACTACCAGTTCTGTGGGCGTGGCCACAGGATTAAACATCACCAAGCGCAGAATTAAACTTCACCAAAGTTACAATGTAATAAGGGGAGAGGCAGTTTCTGTGAGCAAGGCAATAAAGATTAGGCTAGAAACAACTGTGTTATTTAATACAGGATTAATCCTGTAAAGTGGGAAAAAAACCCAAAAGGATATTTCTTCTAATAACCGGTTCTACAGAACCAGTGCGAACCGGCTGAATTTCACATCTGTGTCACACTATGATTTCCAATGTGTCTGCCTTTTTCTTTCTTTTGTCTTTGCCTTGCAGGGTAGTGGGCCAAAGGTATAATTCTTGATTTTGCTTTGGTTCATGGATACTCAGCAAAATACCAAAACTAATATAAGCTGAAACTTGTGCTTGTCAAGGTGATCAACATAATAAATTCCAACTGTGAAGTAAGGAGACTGGTTGGTGGGATGTGTGTGTGCGGGGGAGAGAGCAACAATTAATTAATGTCCAATCTTATTCAGTTTTATCATATGCACAAAAAAAGATTCATCCACAATAGCATTCCGTTGTCTCACCTGTGCAGTGTGGGCCTGACACTGATATCAAATGTTCATAATTACAGGGAACCGTGGAGTATGAAATAAACAAAAATCAGTTGAACATTTTGACATATAAATCACATCACACACTAATTTATGGTTATTAGATATTATTTGCTGTTATTCCATCTGCTTGAACTGTTTCACAACCTATTTTACATCCAATGACATTGTGTATAGGCAGAAGAAGGGAACACCAATGGGGTCTCCTATCTCAGGATTGATTGCAGAGGCAGTCCTACAGAGATTGGAAAAATGCTTATTTGCCTCTTCCCGTCCCCTAAAGCTTTGGGCCAGGTATGTGGATGACACATTTGTGATCATCAAATGGGAAACGATTGGGTCTTTCAAACATCACCTGAATGATATTTTCCCAGACATTCAATTCATGATGGAAACCAACAACCAGTTCCCTTTCTTGAATGTCTTGGTTTCATGAATGGATGATGGCTGGCTGAGGACAAAGATCTACAGGAAGGTGACCAATACCACCCGGCTGCTACATTTCAACAGCACCCACCCAGTTTGCTATAAACGCAGCTGCGTGAAGATCCTCTTTCAAAGGGTGGAAACACATTGCTGTGATGAAGAAAAGAGGAAAGAGGAGATCCAACACCTCTACATGATATTTGAGGTAAATGGTTATCCCCATAGTTTCATCAACCAATGCCGCCGATGTCTGGTACCTAAGACCAAGCAATCACAGTTTCCAAGATCAAGTTATTGGTTGCTAATTCCCTACATATAGAATGTGTCAGAAGCTGCCGCTAGACTTTTAAGACCCATTGGAATAGGTTTCACCCATAGACCGAAAGGAACAATACGAAAACGCTTTATGAAGCCAAAAGATCCTTTACCTGCAATTGAACAATCCGGGGTGGTTTATTGCATCCCATGCAACAACTGTGGTGCAAAATATGTGGGCCAGACAGGCAAACGTCTCATCACCAGATTACAGAAACACGAATTGGCAGTGAACCGGAAAGACAAACTTTCACTAGTCTATAATCACATCCAACAAGAGGGGCATACTTTTGGATTCCAGAAGACAAAGATATGAGGCCATTCTGATGATAAAACAGCTAGGGAGGTGCTTGAAAGTTGGGCATCCATAGAAACCATCAATTGCTGCACCAACTTGAATCCAATTTACAACAAACTACACACAAGACTGAAAGAAAGGACTTGCATACAAACAAAACATGAGATAGATAGCATCGAGCCCGCACAAAGATGAGCCACTGAACAACCAATCACGTCACGCAATAGACAGCTAGATAGGCAACCAATCCACACGTATAATACTAGGCAAGCAGCAAGAAAACACCAACTGACAAACAATGAACTTCATTCCATTTGCTCTGATGAAGGGGACAAGTGAGTCCCCGAAACATTAACTATAATAAATCATGGTCCATGACAGCATTTTATTTCCTTCTTTTACATATAGTATTTGCTATATAAGAGATACCTTTGCATATTTTCTGGAATTTGCTGAATTCATTTAAAGGTTGGAGATGCAGGCCTCAGAATACAATGTTAATTTAAAGGATGTGGCTTTGTGTTATAGTAGTTTTATTCCTAACAGAAATTTTATATATTGATTTTGGTCTGGAAGACTCATTGGTTTTTAAAGATATTTTAGATTCTCTGACTTCCATGCCAAGCAGGAAGCAAATTAACTGAAGCCCAACAGAAATGTTTTCATGAAAAAAAATATTATTGGAAGAATACCTATTCTCCATCCCTTAAACAGTGGGGTACTTTTATATTTGATTACAGATAGTCCTTGCTTAACTATTTATTTATCAAACTTCAAAGTTACAGCAGTGCTGAATGAATTTATGGCCATTGCAAAGTTGCAGCCAGTCCTCTAATTTATGGCCGTTGTAGGGCCCCATGGTCATATGATCAAAATTCTGGTGCTCGGAAACTTGCAACAACTTGCAAACTTGCCATTGGCCAAGGCATTCCTCATCAACAGTAAGAAGAAGTTGATCAGCTGGGAGTGGCAAGTATAGGCAACAGGGTGTCTAAAAGGGAAGGAAGGAAAGAAAGATTGGGGAAGTTGAAATGAGGAGCATGGCAGGGTAGAAAAAGTATGAAGCCTTCAACTAACTGCAACTGGGATGACCAAAACTGCTGTTGCTAAGTGGTGTGGTCACAGGATTGATGCTCAAGATTGCTGGTTGAGCAAAGCCATTGTATCAAAATATCTGCCATTCTATCCCACCTTCTTTACCCAGACAATCTGAAGCTGTATGGAAACACGTTATGTGAGTCATTGCTCAACACTGTCCATATATACAGTCAAAATATTGCTATGGAATTTGGACTGGACAAATGTGCACCCTCACCTTATGGAAATAGAATCAAGAGTCTGGATGAAATCACTACCAATTCCTGGACATCCTTCAAGCTGCTAACATCAAGCACATTAAAGAAAAGAAGGTTAGAGTTGACTACTTCATGAGAGTGAAGAAGATCATAAAATCCAAACATAGTAGTGGAAATATCATCAAGTCAATTAACACTTGAGCAATTTCAATCATTAGATACAGAGCTTGAATTGAACACAAGCAGAACTAAAAACCACAGATAGGAAGACCAGACAAATAAGGATAATGAATCATGTCCTTTCAGCAATGTTGAAAGATTCTATTTACCAAAGAAAATATGTGGGCATGGCATGTTGGAAGTACACCAGATTGCTGAAGAGGTGAAGAAAAAGGCATTGGAAGAATATCAGGAGGAGAGTGAAAAAGATGCACTGAAACTAGTATGCTGTGAAGGCTTACTGAATACCAAAGGAATTCCTTGCCACTATCCTGTAAGAAAGACAAAGTGAGGAATAAAAGAGGCATACCAAGACAAAGTATTACATTACCAGTACATTAAAAAAAAACCTTAGTAAGCAAAGCAGATAACAGCAAGACCTTGCAATGACTAATAGCAGAAAAGTTGAAGAAAGAGATAAAGGGACAAATTCTAGCTGCACAAGACCAAGCCATCAGGACTAATGCATACAAAATCAAAGCTGAGACAAAGAAAGACAGCAAATGCCACCTCTTCAAAGAAGCTGAAGAAACAGTGGACCACCTAATTAGCTTCTGCAAGAAAAGCTCACAAACCATAGTTCTTGCTTGTTGGAATATCTGCAAGAAATACAATTTGCCTACAAGCAAGAACTAGTAGGATTATAGAATAGACAAAATGAAAAATGCACTGGGACTGTACAATTCAAACAGACAAGCATCTGCCACATGATACCTCAGACTTAACAATTGTTCATAAGAAAGGTAAAAAAGTCTGGATATTGAATGTTGCAGTATTTGGAGACAGTAGAAGAGAAGAGAAAGAACCAGAGAAAAATCGCAAAATATGAAGATCTGCAAAGAGAAAAGCAAAGACTACCAATAATAATAGGCACCATGTGTGTAATTCTAGAACAACAGAAGCACCTCTTGAATTCCATCAGCATTGACAAAATCATCACAATCAATTGCAAAAGGCAGTTTTACTGGGAACAACCTGCAACAATACATTTACCACCATCAAACAACAACATATACCTATCCCACGTCCTTGGGAATAGGTGGATATAGGTGGATATGCATAAAAATGTCAAATCCAGTATAAATGTCTTGCTAACAGTGCAACCAATTATAAAAACACATTTTAAAAGTTTAATTTTCTTTCCTGCTAGCTTTTTTTCTGATAATTGTCATTCAACTTTAAATTCCTGCATATATGGAGATGGCCAGGACATTTTATGTCTCTTAGCAGAAATCACACATAATTCCGAAACTAAGAGACTAGCAGACTAATATGCTGGAAGATGCATTAATATGAAAAATTAATTTCATACTGTATTTGAAAAGTCTGATACCAAATTTAACTTTTACGGATCAAAATTATGTACATGAATTGTACTACTCCTGAAGTTTGGGTTTGCCCTAACATCATAGTTTCAAAAAATAAATATTTATTAGGCAACTTGAACTCCACTAAGTCATCATATTTCCTTATCTAAACAGAGAAACAGAAAGATTATGGCTGGACAAAAAGTCTTCCCTTCTTCTCCCCTCCCCTCCTTTCTCTTCCTTTTCCATCAGACACCTAAGTAGGAAACCTGGGGTAGTGCCGCAAGCCCAGAGCATGCCACAAAAACAGTCTGGTGTATTTCCTCAAAGGAACAGATGACTTGTACAACACGGTATTGAAAGAAATTGCTGACACTATTTCAGGAAAATGATCTAAAAGTTTAAAAGTCCTTGGAAAATAGGGGATGAAATGGACTAGAAAACCAGAGCTTTTCTAGTCCATTTCAAAGCCAACATTTTTTCACCAATTTTATTGAACGTTATAATATACAGATAAACTAATACAATCTACAAAATATAAAATAGATTAAAAAAAGAAAAAGTTTTTTTAAAGAAAAAGCTTCCTCAAACAAAGTCCTAAAGTCTTACTCATACTCTCTTTTCTCAGAATTGTTGGAGCCTTTAAAACTAACTTTTGTAATTCCACTATAAAATGGAATCTCCGTTTTGTAATATCTACATGATGGTTCATATTCTCACTATCTCTTCTCACAAAATCTTTGACAGCTTCAACAAGTTCCTTTTGTAAATCCATTGACACTTTTCTGTAATATTTCTGTTTTTATATTAAATTATTAGCCATTTTCATTTGTAGATATATTGTAGAGTATCATTTTTAAATCCACATTCATATCAATTTTATTCAATAGAACTTGTTCCTCTTCAATAGCACCTTCTGATTTTTCCATAATAGCAAACACACTTATATTTCCTGAACCCATTCATCATAGATTTCTCTTAAAGAAGCCATTGATTCATTTATATCTTCTAATGCACTCAGTGTCTAGTCTTCAAGTTGTCTTAATAGTTGTTCCCAAATATAAACATAATTTCCCACAAGAATTATTACTTTAATTAACTTCAGAGTCCTAAATCAAATTCATTTAATCTTTTAAACATTTAAAACTTTCTAAAACCAACACTAATCATCCTTTTGCTATATTGTTCCAAAAATATTTTAAAACAAAGTTTTAAACATATAGTCAGCTTGTCTATGGTCTATTCTGACCTTGGAACATATTTAAAAAGTTTCTACAGTAAGCTTTAGATAAATGCCTTAGAATCATGTTGTAACATGACAAAGTTGCTGTAGTTTTGCTTATTTTCCCATTTGGTTTTGTTTGCTATAAAAAAAATAGGAAAAATAAAGTAGAAAACAGCCTTCAGGCTACATAGTTTACAATATAGAAATACTGATCTAAAATCAATTATTTTGTCCTATGAAAAGGACACATATGAACCCAGTGTTGTATATTGTCATACAGAAGAACCTGAATGTTTCTGCAAACAATATGGCTTCCAAAACTGACAATGCCACATTTAAGCTGTCTGTGGTTATACTTCAGCACGGTGTCAAACATGTGGTGTCATATTGCCATCAGATGATATATTGCGATGTTTCTCCCCTTCACGGAACTGGAATGGGTGAGTGTGACACATCTGGTCGACGGGCCAACAGTTTGACACCCCTAACTATAGTATAGCAAGGCAATTTTTTTTTTAAAATGGAAGAAATCATTATAAATGTAGTTAACAACTGAACTACTGTAATGCCAGCTACTTAGACAATATATTAATTGCTGAGGAAAATAATGACAGCAGAATGTTGCAACCTATTGCTGTTTAGCCAATGATACTCTTAGTCAACTAATGAAACAAGGAATTTGGAAAAGCCTGTGAAAAATATTGCAAAACAGTGCCATTAGACATCCACACATTTTTATTTCCCACAGTGTAACTTATTAACAATTATTTTGGGACATGGATCATATACAGACTCATATTCATCTAATGAAGTACTTTCACTTTTATCTCTATAGAAAAATAATATAACACTAATAAAAACTAAAATTAATCACATTTGCTTCACTAAATTGGACTGCTTGGTAGAATCCCCCAATTTGTAATTTCCATATGGCACACAACTAAGGATTTCCTAATTAATAAACAGTTCTGCAAAACAGTATTTTTGCAGATGCAGATGCACAAAATCATTCATTTTGATCCTCTGTCTCTGTTTTCAAAGTTTCTTCTATGTCACGTGCCAACACTTAGTTATTGTGTTCTCACTTCCAACATTCTCCTTTATTTGATTATTTATTTCTACTTCTTCCTTTTCCTCTATTTCTACGTTCGTCTCCTTTTCTGCATTCCATTTCTTTCCAAAAATACTAATCTTTCTCACTTTCTTCCACTTTTCTTACCTACAAATGTTCATTTACCTACTTTCACTTCTGACTCCATCACAATTCTTTCTTAGCCTATCTTCAAACTTTCCTGCACTACTCCATCCTTTCCCAAAAAAAATTTGGGGTTGAGGTAGTATTAAAAAACATTGTAGTGGAGCAACGAAGTTGTTAGCAAAAAGGGGAACGTTATTTCTTGGAATAATTTATTTTACTATTCTATACAAACCATATTCTGAAAGGGGCGTTGGACTTACCTGATATGCTCCTTCTCGTCGGGTAGAGAGCCAATCCACAGTATGGGTCATTAGTCTTGCCGTAGGTCATGTGACTGAGAAATAAAAAAGGTATAAAAGGACCAGGCTCCACCTCCTGATCCCAGCTTCTACGAAGGAACGTAATAGTTAAATAACAGTTTCCCTCCTCACAACCGATGATGATGGCTAGGACCCGACCCCTGATCGGGTTGGGTTGGATTGGCTCTCTATCCGACGAGAAGGAGCGTATCAGGTAAGTCCAACGCCCCTTCTCCGTCGGAGGTAGAGAGCCAATCCACAGTATGGACATACCAAAGTCACTGCTATGTAGGGCAGGCCTTGGTCGGGTCCTGAACCGAAGACAGTGAGTGGACTTGTTGCAGAACTCTACGCCCAAAGGCTGCGTCGGCCGAGGCGTAGGAGTCTATGCGGTAGTGTCTGATGAATGGTGGAGATACCCATGTGGCCGCTTTACAGATCTCTTCCACCGATGCCTGAGCTGACCAGGCAGCCGATACCACTGCACTCCTCATGGAGTGAGCCGTAATTCCCCGAGGGGCTACTTGGCCCTGAACGTCGTAGGCCATTGCAATACAGGAACGTAGCCATCTTCCGATTACGGAAGAGGTTGCCTTCTGGCCTAATGCACTGTCATGGAATTTAACGAATAACGCCTCAGTTTTGCGAAGGGAGGACGTTCTAGAAATATAAATTTGCAGTGCCCTGTGAATGTCTAGCTTATGCCAGCGGATCTCTAATGGATGTGATGGGCCCGGACAAAAAGATGGCAACGCAATCTCCTGGGAACGGTGAAAGCAAGAATTTATTTTTGGAATAAATGCTGGATCTAACCATAGCGTCACTTTGTCTGCATGAAATATGCAAAGGTCACTTCACACGGAAAGTGCCACCAGCTCTGATATTCGACAAGCCATTGTGACTGCTACCAGGAAGCAAACCTTAAACGTGAGGACTTTTATAGAAGCCGTCTGCAACGGTTCAAACGGTGTCTTCGTGAGTGCTTGCAGCACCATGAATAATTCCCAGGTGGGGAATCGATGAACCGGCGGAGGACGTAAATTGGTCGCGCCCCTGAGGAAGCGACGTATCATTGGATGGTTGGAAATGGAGGATTCCGTACTTCCTTGGACAACAGATGCAATGGCTGCAACGTGCCTGCGGAGGGTATTTGGTCTGAGTCGTCTGTCGAACCCGTCTTGAAGAAACTGCAAGATGGTAGAAATGGAAGTGTCCAGGGGTCGGACGTCTCGACCGGTACACCACCTTGCGAACGCCTGCCACGTCACTTCATATATACGGATGGTCGAAGGTCGCCTAGCCGCTAGGATGGTGGTAATGACATTTGCAGGTAACTGTTCCGTTACCAGTGAGCTGCGTTCAGTCGCCACACGGCTAATTGTAGCCAACCCGGATCTGGATGCATTATTTCCCCCTGGAACAGCGAGTCCCTGGAGATCGGAAGCCGCCAGGGGGGTTGTATCGACAGATGCAGAAGTTCGGCCAGCCAGGGCCTCCGCAGCCAATATGGGGCTAGGAGGACCAGTTGTGCCCTCTCCTTCTTTGCCTTCTGAAGCACCCTGGGTATCAAGGGTAGCAGGGGAAAGGCATAGAGGAGGCCGCTAGGCCACCTCGCCCTTAGTGCATCTACTCCTTCCGCTTGTGGAGTCAGAAACCTGGACAGGAATCGATGGAGTTTTGTGTTCGACAGGGAGGCAAACAGGTCCATCTGCATTGGGCCAAAACGATCCACTAGTTGCTGGAATAGTTGGGGATGTAGTGCCCATTCCGCGTGGTCGACCGTGGATCGGCTTAACCAATCCGCTTGCGTGTTGGAGGCTCCCGAGCTGTGCTGTTCTCGTATGGATAGCACGTGTCGTTCTGCCCAGGCACCCAGCTGCCGGCCTTCGTCCATCAGCCGTCTCGACTTGGTCCCTCCCTGACGATTTATGTGGGCTTTTGCTGCCACATTGTCGGTTAGGATTAGTATGTGTC
Source organism: Myanophis thanlyinensis (assembly GCA_017656035.1). Lineage (NCBI taxonomy): Eukaryota > Metazoa > Chordata > Lepidosauria > Squamata > Homalopsidae > Myanophis > Myanophis thanlyinensis. The sequence goes on along the minus strand of JAEANM010002342.1, from coordinate 9,027 downwards.
TCCCCGAGACATGTTGAGAGAATTTGCATAGGGCCAAATGTATCGCTCTCAACTCCAGCCAGTTGATCTTTTTCGCGCGCTCTGCTGGAGTCCATCGACCCTGTGCAATGAAACTGTGTAGATGTGCCCCCCAACCCAGAAGACTCGCATCGGTCATTAGAGTGGTTTGGTCTGGCTTGTAGAAGAGGCAGCCCTCGTTGATGTTGGATGTCCACCACTCGAGGGAGCGTCTGACTTTGCTTGGCACGCTCACTACCTGGTGGGAGTGGCTGACCTTCGCTTGTTGGTACAGCAGTAGGAACCACTGCAGGTCTCTCGTATGTAATCTGGCCCACGGTATTATATCTATGCACGACACCATTTTGCCTAGAACCTTTGAAAGGAATGCCAGAGACACTCTCTTTCGGTGCATGACCCATGAGACAGATTGCAGGAGACTCTGTTTCTTGTCTGGAGATAGGAAAACTCTGTCCAGTCTGGTGTCGATAATTGCTCCTAGGTGCTGGATTCGCGTTGAGGGTTGCAGGTGACTCTTCCGAACGTTCACTGTGAATCCGTGGACTCAAAGGATGTCGAGTGTCGTTTGTAGGTCCCGTTGCGCCAAGCGAAGGGAGGAGGCTTGGATGAGAATATTGACCAGGTAGATGTGTACCCGGACTGGTATCTGGCGTAGATGGGCCGCCAGAACTGCCATGATCTTGGTGAATACTCATGGGGCGGAGCAGAGGCCGAATGAGAGTGCCCGATATTGGTAATGGTGCCCTTGATAACAGAACCATAGAAACTTTTGATGGGAGGGATGAATGGGAATGTGAAGATAGGCCTCCGTAAGGTCTATCGAGGCTAACTGGTCGTTGTGGTGTAACAGAGAAACGATGCTTCGTAACGTGTGCATCTTGAACCTCTGATAAACAATGAACTGATTTAAATGTTTGAGGTCTAGGATCGCTTTCCATCCCCCTGACGCTTTCGGTATGACGAAGAGGATGGAGTAAAATCCTAGACCTCGGAACTCAGGTGGAACCTGAACAATGGCATTGATCTGGCGCAGGTGATTTATTGCCTCCCTCATGAGAGATTGGTGGGATGGATTGCTGGACACATGACATTCCACAAACCTGTCCGGAGGCGTTGTTAGAAATTCTAACATGAGACCGAAATGAACCGTCTGCCTCACCCAGACGTCTGATATGGTTTCCTCCCATTGTGCGGCGAAGAGAGTGAGGCGGCCACCAACAGGAGGGCTCTGTCCAGAGTCATTTATTATGTCTGTAAGGTTTTCCGCGTATGCCTTTATAGGGACGCCTGGTGTAAGATTGTTGTTGGTTATTGCGAAAAGGCCTGGGCTGCTGTCGGTCAGTACGTCGGAATTGTTGGCGTTGGACCGGAAAGGTGAAATTCTCCGACGCTCAAAAGGGCTGCTGTTGATAATAGTTTCCTCGGAAGTAATTCCGCCTTCTGCAGTCTGGCGGGTGAAAATCCGACAACATCTTCTATCCATCCTTGGAATCGATGAGTACCGGTTTCAGGGCATCTCCGAAGAGATTAGCCCCGGTGAAGGGAGCGGATGCCAATTTCCAGCGTTGACGCTGGTCTGCCTGCCAGTGCTTCAGCCAGATTAGACAGCATGCGACCACTGAGGAACCGATGGCCCTGGCCACAAATTTCGCCGCATGTAGAGTGGCGACCGCTGAATACTCCACTGCTGCTACAAGCTTGTTTATGTCCTGGTGGATACATGTATCACTAGCATCCACCCTGGCTTGCAATTCCTTCAGCCCTAATAGCGTTGCCCTGTTAAAAAATGACACGGAAGTGGCTGCTTTGACTGCCCAAGCGGCCGCTTGGTGGCCCCTACGGAGGACTTGTTCTGACTTTTTGTCCTCCGCTTTAAATACATCATCCGAATCTGGAACAAGTGCATTTGGTGACGCCAGGGCTACTACAGGCTCATCCACTTTGAGGGCCTCCAACGTGGCACTAAATGTATTGGCGACATTATAGAAATGCTTCTCCGAATTCAATGGAGGTCGGCCTACAGCCAGGGTGGTCCACTGCTGCTGGACTAAGTCTGTAAACAAAGATGGAGCTGGGACCTCTTCGGACTTAGTGGTCTGAGTTATGAATAGTAACTGGACCAACTCTTTCTGTGGGAGAGCCGGAGATGTAGTATCTCCCGCAGTCTTGTCTTGAGTCGCTCCGGACAGTTGGGTGACCGCCTTTGCCTTGTTCAAGATGACCTTAAATAAGGACGCTCGAAAGAGTCCCGTGACTGTTGGTGCTTCTGCCGAATCCCCACCGTCATCTGATAGGATAAACTCTTCGTCTCTGGAAGCCACCGACGAGCGGTCAGATTCATACTCCGAAGCCTGGGAATCGTAATCTGGATCGGAACGTTGTATTGATAGTTGTTGTGAAGAAGATGAAGGCCCCGGTGTAGCTTCAGCAGAATCCTCTGCGCGGCGTTGAGTAAATGCTGCTGCAATCATCTGTTTCATCTGATCTAATAAATTGGCCTGTAGGTCCGCCATGGATGTTGGCTCTGGTAATGATGGTTCTGTAGTTCTCGACTTTGATCCCGTATTGCCCCCCTCCTGGGGAAGGGGATCCCCATCCGTTAGGATTGGAGCATTCAGAGGAACAGATGTAGATGAGTCATCCTCTCTGCGGTCCGGGGACAAGGGTGGGAGGGGTGACTGGTTTTGCTGAGGAACGTCTGGGAGGCTCAGGGGAACAGTCAAATCTTGATGTGTCTCTAGGCAGGGACGCTTGGAGGCCTTCGCCCATTGGCGATCTAGGGCTTTCTGCCGACGAGCAGCATCCTTTTCTTCTGCACGGTGCGCCTTACGCACGGGCTTACTGCCGCCTCTTTGTTCCATGGTAGTAGAGAGGTGTTTTCTCTTTGAGGAGCATTTTTGATGCAGGCCCGGTTGGGGCAATAAAGCCCAAGTAGGACCCTTTGATGCCTGACTATCCATCCTAATTAGGACAAAGGGAAAGGATTAGTGAGTGATCTGCCCCTGAACTACCCTCTTTAGAAGGGTTGTCTCATATGCGCCTGATTGAATGTCCTGTAACAATTACCATGCTTCGTGTAACTGCCCACGTGCAGGCACAAACTCTGAGTCCAGATTCGCTATGCCTCGGAAGCGGCCATAGCGTGCTCCGCATTGTCCGGATTGGGCTCTAGCCCAACGAGGCGGCTCTTAGACGGGGTTGGTATCCCATTAAAATTACACTAAAGAGCATTAACCGCCACATGTTCCAAAGCCAGGCCCAATAGGGCCCAGGACAGTGAACATCTTCCAGGTGTTCCAGTCCACAAGCTCAGCAAGGCTCAGGTGGTCTGGATAAATTTAGGCTGCTATTTCAAAATGGCGGCCGAAGGCCTGCCCAACTTCAATGAGGCCCTGTATTAAAATGGCGGCGCGCAGATGGTGGAGTGAAGGCGCGCCTCGTTCAATCTTAATCACCTGGGACGGAGCTGGACTGAAAGGATACGCACAAGCAGGCATGCGTGAGCCAGCGGCAAAGCCGCTGGGCAGTAATCTCTGCTGGTTAACCTACCAGCAGGACGCCTCATCCCCGCCACCTCAGGAGCGATGGTGGGGGTTGGAGATCGGACCATCCCCAGAGCCTGCGGCCGTTGAATTTGCCCAAGGGTCGTTCGAAATTAGAAACGCTTCTCCATCACCTTAAAAGAGGCGATTCCATTCAAACGGCTATTGGTGCGCCCACCATTTCCCTGATGAGGAGGGAGGAGGCCTTCGTATACAGCTTGCTCTACTCTAGAGTCTAGGAGTGATTTTCCCGCATTTTGGCGCACCCGCCGTTTCTTTAAAACTGGCAGTGAGGCAACTCCTGTAACTTGGCCCGCTCTTCCCTCAGGCGCGGCGGCGCAACTCGGGTGTTCCGCTTGCACGCTACTTCTTAAAAGTAAAAGGCGCTTTGATAAGGGTATCTTCAGAGGAAGGGCGTGAGGAAAGAGAGGTGGCGCGGTTGAGACCCCCGTTTCCCTCGCGCTATAACTCCTGTCAATCGGCTGCCGACAAGCGATTTGAGATTTCGAGGTGCGATGCGGCTTTAGGAGCCGTTCTCCGTGCTTGTCCAGACCTCCGTGGGGGAGATCGCAGCAATAGCGGGACTTCTGTCAAGTTCGATGCCCCGCCCCACAAATTTTGTTGCTAGCCTTCTGGTTCTTTGCAGGAGCGGGGCTATCATAAAAAAACTTTTTCCCCCTTCGACCCTGGGCAAACTTACAGAACAATTGAAGCTCGTTTAACTTGAAGTCACTGTGTGAGGAGAGAGAAATTTTCTCAGTCTAAAGACCTAACTCGTGACTGAGAAGAAGCTGGGATCAGGAGGTGGAGCCTGGTCCTTTTATACCTTTTTTATTTCTCAGTCACATGACCTACTGCAAGACTAATGACCCATACTGTGGATTGGCTCTCTACCTCCGACAGAGAAAAGTCAATAGTTCAAATATTATAATTACATAACTGTATAAAACTGTCCAAAATTAAATATTTTATTATTTAAGCAACTCTTGAAATCTGTGTTTTTACTACGCAATTACAAACACTGTCCCTGTGTAATAAAACTTCTTGACCAATATAGGAAAAAGATGGCTTGGTCCTTTTGTTTTTAGTTCAAATTACATAGCTAAAGGAAGAAAAAGTCACTAAATAGAGGTATTTATTTATTAAATAGATTTATATGGCTACTGAACTCACACACAGTGAATTCAGGTAGCATACAGCATTAAAAATTAACAACATAAAACCCCCAGAAACCCCTACCCTTTGTAATGGCAACAAACATAATCTCAGAAAACTGAGGTAGTTAAAACAAATTTTATTTCCTCTGTAGGTCATCAGAAGAACAAAGGTAAGTCACTGTGTCTTTTGAAGTGAATTGTTTTCATTCTATTTAGCTGCCCAAGGTTTAACTTTTTTTTTTTCGCATGACACAAGTTTTAAAAATAAAACATGTACAGTATGTTGCAATATTCATCATGAAATCTTTCCCCTTGGAACTACAAAAACAATTCTCAAATCCACATACAATTTCTATCCTATTACTGGCATTCTTAAGCTATGCTATATTCTGCTCAAGACAAGTACACATATGACAGCAGTCTGATTCCAAAAAGTAAATTAAAAACACAAGAAAACGAAACCCTCAATGGGCTCAGTATGTATACATGCCAAGTTGGAAAAATCTTGCTAGGGCAAATATGAATTATATCCTGAAATGCTGTGCCACTTCCAAAATCTTGCCAAGAAAACTGCAGGGACTAATCCAGGCAATTGCCAGGAGTCCCTTGAAGGCACAAAAACCAAAAACAAATTAACAGTACAGAATTCTAATATTCTAGCCTGTTTTGTCTAGAGATTCTTACTTATTACCCTTTTTTGAGGATGATTTCCTAGTTATATGATCAACATATTTTTCTAATATATATTGATGTTATATATATTTTATTTTTATGTGCTTTTTCAACTGCAGCAAATGGGTACAACAATAACAACAAAATTATAATTCTATGGTCTTTCTCACTCTTTCTACACCTTATAGATCTTTAACTGCATAGCACCTTTTTACTGAGATTATTAAATCCATTGACTTAATTAGAACTATATTTTTTAAAACTTGGATGTTTCATAACATTTGCTCTTTATTAAATATCTTGGAGGTAAAATTCAATTTTTGTTATAGAGAACAAAAAATTCTTGTTAACAGATCCAGCTTATTCCTGCCGTCACTCATTAGAAAGCCATTGTATTATATATTTTCGATGTTGTGCAACATTATAAAATTCATTCATCACACGTATATTCTCAAGGCAGTGTGGTTTTAATTATTATCCCTACCCTTTTTTATCTATTTTATGTCTAAAAAGAAAGAAAAGGAAGAAAGGAAAATAAAAAGAGGAATAAAAGAGAAACATTAGACATATGTAAGAATTCTATGGTCAAGATTTGGGAGATTCTCAATCATCCAGATCATAGTTGTCTCAAAGTTGTTGCTTTTTCCCCTCAAGGATTCTTGAGAATCCACAAGGATTCTCAAGGCAACTGGGCTATTTTTTTCCTTGAGGAGGAAGAAGAAGTTTTGTTTTCATCCAAGAAGTTTCATCAATTCTGATGGCAAGGGGAAGAAAGGATAGGTTCTGATAGGATGGGTGGGGGATGGATACAAAATGCAATCCCTTTATTCCCCCACCGCCAAATCCTATCACAACCTATCCTTCTATCCCTCTCCCACCATCAGAACCGATGAAGCTTCTTGGATGAGAAGCAAAACATTTTCTTCTTCCCCAAGGGAAAAAACCAGTCCAGTTGCCTTTTAAAGAAAAAAGCACCTTTGAGACAGCTATGGTAAAGATGGACATCTATGGTAAAGGGAGAATTTGAACCTGCATTTCTCTTATCCAACATTCTATGGAAGGAAGAGTGTGTGCATTCTTAACAACTATCCATTTAAAGTAAGAGAACATTATCCTGGGGATATGCCATTTGCAACATCTTATGTCATTCATTTGATGACTTCGTTGTGCAAATTACATAAATCATGTCAATATGCAAATGACAGAAGTACTGCAGAAATGAGATATATTTAATACAGAGTCCTTTCTTTAGTTATTTTGCCTTCCATCCCATAGGAATAATGTATGACTGTATGTTGCTGATGACACAATACTTATATCCTTAACCTGTATGGATTTAGAAGAGCTTTTGAACCACTCATCAATTACTCCAGTGAGGAGGCCTTAACAATAAACTCTATCAAGAGCCAAATCCTTACTTCCTGGAAACCTTCAAAACAATGAATCTGATATTTAGATGGATGCACCACTTAATAGTAAAGATCTTTAAATATTTATATTTGGATTTGGAAGCTTTTGGAAATTGCAATGCCCATTTTAAGCAATGTATCTCCAAATGTACAAAGATTAGCATCAAGCTTATTATTTCACCTGAGAAACACAGTTTATAACGCCCAAACTAAATTAGCCTTAAAACAGGGGCTTTTAGACACAGAAGGCCAAATGGAAACATTATAATTTATAAATAATCAAATTTAGCTCCCAAGCTTATACAATTTTCAACCGCTAAATGTACAAACACTTCATTAACATATTTTAATGCCTTCTCCATAGCAGTCCTGGAAGGAAAATGTATGAAATTTCCCTTTCAAACATAGTATTGTCACTGCACCATGGATGTGACAGAAAATAAGGTCTATGCTCTTCTTTACAGGTAGTCATCGACTTACATTTGACCCCAAAATTCCTGTTGCTAAGTGAGATGGTTGTGAAATGAATTTTGCCCCATTTTACAATCTTTCTTGTCACAGTTATTAAGTGGATCATTGCAATTGTTATGTTAGTATCGTGCCTGTTAAGTGAATCTGCCTTGTCTATTAACTTTGCTTGTCAGAAGGTTGCAAAAGGTGATCACATGACCTTGAGACACTGCAATAATACCATCAATAATACAGGCCAGTTGCCAACCATCTGAATTTGGTTCATGTGACCATGGGGATGCTGCAATAGTCATAAGTGTGAAAAATGGGCATAAGTCACTTTTTCAGTGAAGTTGTAACTTTGAACAGTCACTAAATACTTTGTTGTAAGTTGAGGACTACCTGTATTATCACCTTTAGAGAGACTTCTGTCACCATCTAATTATTTCTCTCAATAATTACTGGGACATTCTGATAATTTCTAGTAGATAATCAAGATAACTGTATCTTCAAAAGTATCAAAATTCTGTTAGAGCTGTTTAAATTCCACTCACAAATGGTCGATAACAACTACTGACACAAATGCTATTTTTACTTTTTTAAACAATAGGTTATTTTACACAGTTTGCCACAATTTACACTCTTAGGCACTGAAGCCATTAGGATGATTAAGGCTGTGCACATTCAGTTTTTAGATTGCCTATTGCCTTGCCCTGTTTATGCCTGACCTAAATTTCTCCTCCTTAGTATTACAGTCACATCACTAATGCTCAGTTTGAAATATTTGGAAGATTTTAGTAATTCATCTTCCCTAGATATTTGTATTGTCATTGTTAGCATTATATATTGTTTTATAAAATAGGACACTTCTTACATAGATTTATATAATTGTATTTATGACTGTCGTTAAAATCTTATTTACCTGTATTTCCTTAATGGTATTGGCACTAGGTTTATATATTTGTGATAGCATTTTAACTTCTACTTATTATTGTTTAGTGGGAAGGAAGGAAGGAAGGAAGGACGGACCATTGGTTAAAGTGTTGGGTAACAAGAGGGCTTTAATTTAATACTGAATATAGATTTTTATGGTCAGTGATCAAAACAGTCACTACAACAAAATCAAATTGTATCAAGGTTCAATATACTGAGGTTTTCATTGTCCTTGGAAGCATCACAAGATTACTTCAGTTAATTATATTGACTTGCAGTTTACAGAATTAAATTTTTCATGCATGTCACATCTAGGCTCACTCACAGAGGGGAAAAAACCCTATTCTTTACTCCAGATTTTATTTCTAAACCATTTGAAAATAAAATGTTATCATAAATGAAATGTCATGAATTATAAAATGTGATGAATTGGGCTGACATCTAATGTTGCCTAACTTGCTTGTAGTATTACAAATAAAACTCAGACATGAAGCAGTCTACAAAATGTTCATTTTATGCTTGATCTCCTTGGGTGCATGAATCTATTGCCTCCCTTAACCGCACCAAAAGACATTGCTGTTTGCCCTTGGGAAAATTTGTTCCGTAGCAAAGTATTCAAATTCTGCATTCAGTAAAGCTAGTGTATTAAGAAAATCTAGTGTCTCCAAAAACCCTCTCCTTACAATAAATTCCTTCTTGCAGTAGTGGAATTCAATTTTTTTTACTACCGGTTCTATGGGCGTGGCTTGGTGGGCATGGCTGGGGGGGGCATGTGACTGGATGGGCAGTTTCTGTAAGCAGGGCAATAAAGATTAGGCTAGAAACAACACCAGAATGTTTTTTTCC
>JAEANM010002341.1:0-24800 GCA_017656035.1 Myanophis thanlyinensis | reverse complement strand
GTTGCAGAACCAAACCAGACAGTTATAGAGGTGCAGATGACCAACTCAATAATTCCTCTGTAGAACTGGATCAGCAGATCCTTGGGCAGTTTAAGCTTTCTGAGTTGGCGCAGGAAAAACATTTTTTGTTGTGCTTTTTTGATGACGTTTTTGAAACATTTTAAAATGTGTCCATTTTAAGTCTTGTGATATGATAGAACCTAGAAATTTGAAGGATTCTACTGTCGATACTGTGTTGTATTGTAAGAGGTGGTAGTATGGGAGAGTTTCTCCTAAAATCTACCACCATTTCTACGGTTTTGAGTGTGTTCAGTTCCAGATTGTTATGATAAACTAAGTTCTTTAACAAATAGGGTCAGATGTTGATCCTACCATTGCCTGTTGGCTTACTCAGCAGAATTGCATGCTGTGCCTTTAATATTGTTCTGACTGTCAGAGAAGGAAGCCTGTCGCCATATAAAACAATGAAGGCACAGGTGTCCAAACTGGGGGCCATGAGTTTTTCAGTGATAAACCAAATAAATTGTCCTTTCTATCTGTAGAATCACAGCGGGATGTAAAAAGAGATTTTGGTAGTTTGCTTGCTTGAAATTGCCTTGTTTATTTATCTTTTTGGCTTCTGGGCTAGCTTTGTTCAAACAGGCTGGTCTGGCCTAGTGCTCAGTGGGGGTTTTAAATTATTTTAAATTAGTTTCTAAATTTTAAATCTTTAGTTTTTAACATTTTTAATTGTTTCTTTTGAATTGGTTTTATTGATTGATCAGCCGTTGTATTTATCTAAATTTTAATCTGGTTTTAATTGTTATTCATCTGTGTTTTTATTAGGCTGTACACCACCTCGAGTCCTTTGGTAGGGAGGTGGTATAGAAATAAAATTAAATAAATAAATAAATTTAAGTAATTGGAAGTCACCTAGTAGCTTATTTTTATGCTATTTGAGTAATATATACTTAAGGAAGCATTAATATGGATACATTAGAGCCTCACACTTTTGGTGCAAGCCAACCAATGTTGACTAATAAAGCTTTCAATTTTTGTGCTTGGAATAAATCCCATTCATGCCATTTTAAAGGCACCCTAGATGTTAAAATACATTAGGGTCAAGAAGGGTCAGGGTGAGAGATTCCAAGCTATTAAAAGACTTTACACAAAAGCTCTTTTCTTTGAAGACTTGCTAAGGCATCCATTTGGGTTTTCAGGTTTTCCACATGCATCATCTGTCAGGGTCTCATTCTCTCCAGATCATTTTAAGGATTGGATTTCTACCTTCTAAGAAATGATGGGTTATGGTGGATCATTCTACCATCCTGAAGACAGGAATATTGAGAATAAGCAGATAGGTTCCTAAATATATTAGGACTTACTGAGACAGAAAGTACGTTTCAGCGAAGGACTTTTATATGTTGAACCTTGCCCTCTCAAGTATTCCTTAACAAAGTGATTGGTGTCTATGGCAGACTTTCCAAGATGAGGCTAAACCTTAATAAAAAAAAATTAATGCATTTTTTTTTTAATTTCTCAGGCAAGAAGAAAAATCCAGGTTTGAAAATTCCCAAAGAAGCATTTGAACAGCCACAAACAAGCTCAACGTATGTATAACTTAATACTGTTATGGAGGGGTGGGTGGGTGGGTGGGAAACACAGGGAGGAGGCTGGAGCAGTTCAACCTCAGTCCCCTCTTAATTCCATGAGTTTCAGCAGATTTTAACGGACTGGAGAGTGACTGCTGGAGTGACTTATCTGCTCTCCTTTGTTGCAAGTGCTGTTTATTAAAAGTGACAGCAAAGAGGACCTTTGATGACAACTGGGGAGGTATGCGCTAATTCAGTGGAGTTATGTTGCACAGAACTAATAACCAGCCAGGTGGTATTTTCTGCAAAAGCTGGACTGTGATACCGAAATCTGGAAAAGATGTTAATAAGCTCTTAACTCTTATGAGCCTGTCCTAACATCTTTAGGAGAGGTTCATAGGCGTTAAGTGCTTATTATATATATTGTAGGTTGCTGGAAGTTTGTGGAGGTGGCAGAGGTTTGATAACTGGCTGGAAGCTTTTCAGATCTGTTCAGAGTTTCCTGAATCAGCGGATTAAGAATTGTTTGATAGGTGAATTGTTTGAATTGTTTGATAGGTGAAGTTGCCTATCTCCTGTACTTAATCAAGGGTCAGCTGGAGCTGTATAATTATGGTAGATGTTGCCATGCTCTAGCTGCCCCAGTGCCTTTTCATCCCACCTAATTGCCCTAGTTTCTAGATGTTGGTCCTGAATACATGCTTGGCTTGTAATAAAGGTTCCCTCATTTATAATCTAGCAATAACACTTAGCAATAGCACTTAGACTTATATACCACTTTACAGTGCTTTACAGCCCTCTCTAAGCCGTTTACAGAGTCAGCATATTGCTCCCCCAACAATCTGAGTCTTCATTTTACTGACCTCGAAAGGATGGAAGACTGAGTCAACCTTGAGCCGGTGAGAATCAAACTGCTGAACTGCAGGCAGTTGGCAGTCAGCAGAAGAAGCCTGCAGTACTGCATTCTAACCACTGCTCCACCGTGGCTCTGGTTCTGCACGAGAGAGTCAACCTTGCATGTATTACGTGAACCTTGCAGGACATGGGGCAGAGATGGGGTGCCCCTCTTAGAAATGTGCCCATCAATGTTTTGTTTGGCAGGCATCTCTGGGGTAGGAACAGTGGTGTTGCGATTGTCATTTGAAGGGACTCCAGTGGCTTCTGAGGCTACTGCTCTGCAGAAACCAGATATGAGATCTTGCTCATAAAGTTGAGCTCTAGAGATCAGCTAGGACTGCCGCTAGTGTATGAGTACTTCCTGCTCCAAAGGGGCGGCCCTACCTGAACTGCTTGATGCTGTGGCCAGTTCTGGCAAGTCTCCAGAACTTAGGGGAATTGGGGACTTCAGTTTGCCTTCTTTAAATATGGATTCAGAGGTAGCTTGGGGTAACATGAATTTAGATTATTGAGGGACCGACTGTGGGATCACATGTTAGAAATTATCTTTCTCCGAATGGGATAGCACATCGCCAGAGTTCATGCTTTGAAGGTCTTCTCGGACTTAACTTTCATGCCTGTACCAAAAGTCCTTTTTCAAGAGGTAAGTGGATTTCTGTTTTTCTTTGAAGATGTTTCTCTTCTTATCCAAGAAGCTTCTTCAGCTTTGGAAGAAGATTCTTGGATGAGAAGCGAAACGTCTTCAAAGAAAAACCAGAAAGTCCAGTTGCCTCTTGAAAAAGCACCTTTGGGACAACCATAACCTGAATGACTGAGAATCTCCATAGACATTTATGCCTCTAGAGAAAATAGAAAGCTGTAAGGGACAAATCTGCCGGGAAGAGAACTTGCTCTTTGTTTACTACTTTTCAGATTTTGTTCTTTTATTATTTTTAAAATAATGACAGAGAAACCCTCAAAAATAAAGATATGCATACAAATATGTATTGTCAAATAAAAGAAAAAACACATGAAAAGTGTTTTTAAAAAGTATAATACATCATTTTAGCTATATAGCTTATAAATCTATATAAAATTATATATCTAGTACATATATACTTTTGAAGGGTCCTTGGTTGTTCTCCCCTCATTTCAACCCTCAGCTCCAAATATTCTTTATCAATGTTGATTTTTTTTTGATAAACAAAACTGGTAGATTAAAAATAATATATAAAATAATGCATAGAGAGATGATATCCTTTAAGTGTGCGTGTGGGAAATCACAGCACAGTTGGTGAGTGCTAGCTTTTGCATCACATTTGAGGATATTGGGATCATTAAACTGTCATATTCAAGTAGCAGTTCTTGGAATACATTTTCATTGCATTCTAACAAGCTCACTGCTTGAACTTTTTGACTCCTCAGTTGTGGAGTTTTCATTCATTTAAACGTTGTGACGTAGATGAAAATGTCAGGCAACATTTTCTTGCTTAATCTGCGACAATCACCAGGAGGAAAACCCATTTGTCATCTTGTGTCTTTTTTTCTGGGTTTGTGTTATGTCTTCAGTTAGCTTCATAGTCTTGATGGGGCATGGAAAGCCTATAAAGTCCCTTCTTCCAGGAAAAAGATAATGTTGCCTAGTGTGCAGGGTCATGGAGAGTGACTTGTACAGTCTTGACATTTGCTGGATTAATGATTACTTGAGGATTCCTTGACCAATTTGTTAGATAACACGGAGACTTGCTTTACTGAACTGTGTCAAGCCGTCCTTTCTAATTTGGCAGTCCCCACTTGCTTTTGACTGTGCCTGCTGCATTTCCTTTCAAAAAGAAGGTCTGTTTTAGCTTATAAATTCCTTTGGATGCAGTTTCTAAGACTTTATACAGTATTTGTTTCCCTCTTCTTTCAATTGATAACAAAGCATCCAAAACACCAACGGAAGAACAGCCTCCACCAAGAACCTGATAACTTCTCTAGCAATCAATAGAAGGACATCTTAAGGCTGAATGTTCTCTTGTGACCAATTTCCTAGAGCAGAACTATTTCTCTTCTTTCTTTAGCTTTCAATTGGCCATACCTGTACCATTGACAAACGTCTGGAAATCAATAGCAACTCAGGTGTGGTTATCTCACCAGCAGACATTAAATAAGCCTGTGGTAGGGAAGAAGTTACCAGTTTGGGAATGGGGAAATCTACTGTAGAATGATCAACGGATAAAATAGAGGTGGACAAGATTATTTATGAAGTCTATGTAAAAATAACTCTTTGATAAAGATACAGATTTACAGGGGCTTCCACTGTAAATAAGGTGTATAGTTGCACGGTTCTCATGTTCATATTACATTTTTGGTTATTTGATATAGACATCATAAGAGTCTACTACTGTTTCTACCCTCTTGCCTATTGCCTCCTTAAGCCTGCTTTAGCATTATGATAGTCCCTAACAGTCTATTTTTTTTAAAGTTTGTGTTTCTTCAAAGTTCAGTGACTGTGTCCTTTCTGACCAGAATCTAACATGCAGTGCCCTGTACTATAATCAATATGTCTTGCAGATATAGGGCACTACATAAAATCAACACCAACAAAATTAATAAGTCAGGAAAGCGGGAGAGGGTCTTTTAACTTTCCCTGCTTATTAATCCTAACCTATTCTCCTAACACATAAAGGCTATGCACACCATGTGTGCAGGCTGTCATTTATTACTCCCTCATATAATGTGACCAGTAATATCTTAAAACTGGTCCATTCCAATTCTGTGGAATATCTGCTGGAATTCACTGCACGTTGTGATGACACAATATTTTCCCACTTCACATTATTAACTGCTGCTGATTGGGAACTGGATAGGGAATAATGATGATTGATAGCTGTTTCTTATTTACCCCAGTATCAAAAATTAGTTCTAAAATATTCATGGGGGTTAAAACTATTCTAATGTTACAGATGAGGCAAGCCATTTAAAACAGACAGCGGATATATTTTCAGTTCTGAGTTATTTAAGCAGCCTTTTTTTAAAAAAATGAACAATTTAAAATGAAAAGGAAATATTTATTTGGAATGCAGTAAGCAAGTTTCTGTTGATCTCAGAATTTGAAAATTCATGGGCACGTGGATTTTGGAACACGTTGAGGAATTCAGCTTAAAATCTTCTGCAGGATCCAATCTGTGTCGGACCAGAGTCTTTTGTCTTCTGAGCTTTCAGACTAGTGTTAGACCATCTTCAGGGAAATTCTCTCTAGCAGATTGTGTGCTGTTCTGTGTATGGTATTTATAGTACCTGTTGTAAGTGGCTTTTAGGATGTTGATTGGGGTGTGTTGATGGCTGGCTTTTAAGTTATTAGCTGTTGTTTGCTTTCCTAAGTACTTGATAGGCTGTGGTAAATCAGCATGCCTATTGACTTACCAAGGGGACTGTTTTCCAGGCTTCAGTCACTTCCCTGGCTGTTTTTGTGCCTGCTCTTCCAACAATCTTGGTTGCTGCAAAGTTGAATGTGTGTCCTTATTCATTGCAGTGTGAGGCCAATAATGAGTTCGGATCCCCTTGTTTGATTGCTCGCTTATGGTCTTTTAATCTGGTCTGAAAGACAATGGTCCCAGTGACCGACTGAGATTGGATCCTGCCTCATTATCCTGGGACACATATATTCCCTTCATTCGTTAACATCTGATTTTTCTGTGTTAAGCTGAAGTTGATTTAAGCAGGAGTCCTTTTAAAAAGAAACATTGCTGACCCTTTGTAAAAGAAGGGATTTATGACAAAGTTCATCAGTGTTCATCTTACTTGGATCTATTTCTGTCATGGATAATGCAAGATAAATAAGGTATTTACAAGTTAAATAAGGTATAATGCTAGATAAATAATGTATTTTCCAGGTAGGCCTACTTCTCTGTATAATTCATCAGATCAGATTAACTGAGCAAAATTGAGCATTTACAATATCTCTCTCTAGGCACACAATTAAAATAAAACAGGGTTAGCAGAAAGGATCCATAATTGTGAAGAATATTTAAAAATTGCCTGAGTTTCCATTTTTTTTAACCGATCAGCAAAATAATTTACCTGTAATATAAAGAATGGAAGAGATCACTTAAATAAGTGTTTAACACTTAAGATATTTTCTTAGGCTTAAAAATATATTTATGCCTGTTTGCAAACTATAGTTTGGGGTCCTTTGAATAATACAATTGTTGCCTTTTTATAGTTGTTGCTGCTGCTTTTTTAAAAAAGTTCCTAACATTAAACAATGTTCAGTGTTTTATTGATCTTTATACATATGTTAATTACAATATTTTTAAAACTTGAAATAGATATAAAATTTCTTGTGATATCTAATTACTGGCAACCCAAAACTTAGATTCATATTTTAAAAATTAATTGATAGGAAATTCACATACACAAGTAATAGTTTCTTTAAGGAGCAATATTTTGCAAATATACAATTTAAAAATGTATTAATTTTCAAACTCTCTTAATTTTTTTTTTTAAATCAGTCCAAATCAGCATTTCTTCCCTAAGTAGAAAAATGCATTTTTCTATACAGGTATTCATAGCTGTGAATTTAACATGCAAATCAGATTATTTTCTGATTTTACTTTTCTTAATTTCACAGGCCACCTAGAGATTTGGATTCCAAAGCTTGCATTAATATTGGAGACAAGGTATGGTGGAGATAAAATATGGTGGGCAGGTCTGCTTGTGTGCTTGTTGGTAGGACTAAGATGGAAATTAATGAAGAAGTGAATAGGGGTGAATGCAGTAGTCCTATAAATGTATGTGTATGTCTCTCTCTGTATGTGATTTTATTTCACAGTCTTGTTATTTACATTTTATTATATCCTTTATCTGTTTAATCCAGCATTCAAAAAGCTTTAGCATTTTAAAATGATGTAGGGTGCTTTTATAGGCATTGAATTAACTTTTCTTTAAAAAGCATCTATATAGGTAGACACCTATTCAGCAACCATTCAAGAGTTAAATGGTGATGATTATGGGGGTCTTAAAAATGGTCCTCAGAGCTCTGGTTTTGCCAGTGTCACCACAGCAACATAATGGCCAGTGCTCACCTTTATGAGTTTATGACATTACAGCAAGCCAGGATCAAGTGATTGTATTTTCTAATGTTTTCTGATGGCTTCCTTTAAGCAAAATCAATGGGAAAGCCATTGGGAAATCAAAAATTGTTCCCATCCTGCTGCTTTTTCACCCACCTGTACTCTGCAGTGCCTGCCTGAACCTTGTCTGTGATATCTCCCTCCACCTCTCTCAGTATCCACACACCTGCCCATAATCCAGAGTTTGTCCACAACCCCCTCGACCTGCATCTCTTACCTATGGTGAAATCTGATGCTGAATTACATCTGAAGTGAACTGGAGAATGGAAGAGAGATATAAATGAACTACTATTCTTTTTGATTCCAAAGAGAATATTTCTTGTGCAAACCACTTGTCTAATCTAGTGAAAGGGAAAAAAAAACCTATACAAAAGATTAGGCACACAAAAGCAAAATTATTTAACATGTGAAAATCAAGTGTTTAATTACTTCCCTTTAGGGAAACAATATCCAAGAAAATAGAGAGTTAAACAGCTCACCTGCTTTGGCTGAATTGGATTGAAGATCTGCCTTTTAACTTCTGGTTTGTTTTCTTGGCTTTATTTCTTCACAGAACTTTGAAGTTAAAGCCGATGACTTGGAGCCAATATCAGAATTAGGACGTGGTGCATATGGGGTGGTAGAGATGATGCGACATATGCCCAGTGGGCAAATAATGGCTGTGAAGGTAAAGTAAGCTTCTCTCCTGGGGTGCATTAGCCATCCAAATTCACCCCAGCTGTTCTTCATGATTTTGAAACAGCAAGGTAGATGAGATCAGGCCAGACTGTGAACTGCAAAAAACAAGTGTAATGGTCAAATTTCATTCAGTTTTGAAAGCCCCAAATAAATAGAGTCTGACTCATTTGTACATTGGTGAATCATAAGTTGTCTAGATCTACGCACATGCAGTCATTCATAAAATTTGATCCAATATCTTCATTATATTCCATAAGTCCTGCTTCCATATTTAAAAATCAAATGCTCCTTTATATATTTTTTTCTCTTTTGTGATCAGTTGTCACACGGAATTATTTGTGGTTCTTTTCCTTACAAATTGACATATAACTATTGTGTTGGCTATTTTCTAAGCATTTGGCTGCTTATATTGGAAACAGTTTTTTTCTTAGCATGACTCAAAAGATTTCTGTTATATATAACAATATATGAATGAATGGAGTCTCTCCATGCAAATATTCGTTATAAAAATAGGGAATTTTACATGTCTGTGTGCATATACAGGTAGTCCTCACTTCACAATGGTAATTAGGACTGGAATTTCTATTGCTAAGCAATGTGGTCATAAAGCACATGACATTACATGTAGTCACAGGGACTACTAGAACTATTGTGTTTTCCCCAAAATAAGCCTTGGTCTTAATATTTTTTTTGTCAACAAAAAGGCACCAAGTCTTATCTGATGGCGAAACAGAGGCTGGGGGCAATGCACATGTCAATCTGGACCTCGTTTCTTGGTTGAAGAGGCCTTTCCTGAAGGCCTTTGACAGCGAAACAAGGCTGGGGCACTGCACGTGTCAATCCAGGGTGCATTTCTCAGTTGCAGAGGCCTTTCCTGAAGGCCTCTGACAGCGAAACAGAGGCTGAGGGAAATGTGCGCAAGTGGCTGCAGAAGAAGTGGGCCGGCAAGGCAAGGCTGGTGTCGGGATGTCGAGGCCGGGTAAGTAGGGCAGCTCCACCCGCCACCCTCCCATCCCTACCCATCTTAATTTTTACCCATGCGTCTCATCCCACCCTCTCACCCTGGAGTGGGCTTATTTGGTTAACTATGGAAATTCCGTCCTCAATTAAGATTGTTAAGCAAGGACTAACTAAGTTTTTTAATGTGGGTTTTGGTCTTTCCTTCTAATATCTGGTTTTATTGTGAAGGCCTCAGATTAACCACAGTTAGAATATGCTAAGATCGTAAATCAATTTCAGATCTTGGTTTAAAGTTCAGGTGCACATGTGCATATATATACACACACACAGGCTTTGTGGATGGTGAAAGGATGTTATTTGCAAAAAACAATCTGACTGGCTTAGAATTTCTACTTAGTTCACACCTTTGTAATATGTCTTTACAATGATATATTTAGAATTATGTATTTAAAGCCTCACATTCAATAATACTCATAATTTACTATGGATATTATAACCACTGAATATCATTACAGTCATTGAACATCAACGTGTTTTTTTGCTTTAATGTGAATTCAATCACCCATTCAGATCAGATAATTACATTCCATGCAATAATGATGATTATGTTTATATCAAGTACTAGCAAACTACATTTCATAAAAGCTCATAAACTATGCAACTTTTTGTAAGTGTTTCCTTTGTTAATAAATTTGTAAACGGGTGATCCAAATTAACATTTGGGATTGATTGTCATCTGAATAAAGATAAACAATATTTTAAAGATGAAAGTTTAAAACTGAAAGAGAAAGAAATATTGTGTTCCCTTTCTACTGAATTGAAACACTTGAAAAAGAATTGGCTGCATATATTGATGGCAGATTCTACTGAAACTGATTAATATACAAAATATAATCGATTATGACTTGCTCGTTTCCTTTCTAAAAGCTGTGAGAATGGTAAAGTGTGCCTTTGGGGAACAGATTAGAACTTGTTTTTAAAGCAATTACAATAACGTGAAATATAAATTTTCTATGGAGTGCCAAGCTGCCTAGCGGTTATATTAGTCACAGATTCCAGCTGTTTTGAAAACTAGCCCGATACAAATGTATTATTGAATCCAAGTTACTGCTAAACCATAGTGTAATCCCTTAATATTTTGGTAATATCCAGCTATAGAGTCAAATCATGGTTTAGCTTGTTGTGGTAACCAATGTCTATGGAAGATACCAAGGTCAACAAAGACCTCCTTGTCCCTAGTGAGCACAAAGACTGGAGAAGTATCAGAGCCCACTCATCGAGGCATGGATAGCAGGAATTCAATAGCTAACCCTAGATACACACACACTGCCACACGTGGAAAGAGCTGTGTTGGATTGGGGCAGGTGAAGAATGCATTCCTAAACCTGGTGCACTTTCTGTGGTCCCTCTTCACCCAGCACTCTGCCATTGTTGCTTTGTTAATGATAGAAGGCCCAAGAAAGCAAAAATAAAATGAACAGAGAGTGGAAAAAGACAGAAAAGCACTTACCTAATAACAATCATCCTTTGCCCTTCTATAGCACACCTCACACCTGAGGATCTCACAGTGCTCCCCAGACATAAATTACACCTGTGAGGTAGGTAAGTGTTATCATCCCCATTTCACAGAGGCACAAAGAGGCTTTTAAAAAAGCTTTATATTGGATTGTCTGTTATGGGGCACTTGCAGCCTAAGCTTACGTTTATGCACTCAGTAGTAAGTTATACTGGATTTCAAAGAACTTACTCTTCCCCACCACACCATGGGTAAGTGTGCTGGGGACTGCAGCCTTCTTATGTAAGACCATAAAAGCACCAAGTTTTGTCAAAGGATGCTGGGACTTGGTGGGATTAAAGAGTCCCAAGCCACAATGTTGGCTGGCTTAAACTTTTGTGTCTGCCACCTTTAAACTAACCTAATTTGAAGGCTTCCCACTTCTGAGCTGGTGGGCAGCATGCATTTGTTTCTCCTTGTCCTGCAATAAAAGAGATGAGCCACTAGAAAAATAACTGGTTAAATTTGCTTGATAAAACAAGCCAAACTCCTAAGTCTACCAATGTGATGCTCCTGCTGTGAAAACAGCATTGGCTGCCAGTTAATTTTGAGGTGTGATTCAAAAGATAGTTATCTTCTTTAAGCAAAGCACCTACAGGGCTAATGGCCTGGACATGTCTGAAACACTCTTTGGTTGATTCTGCTCATCCAGTAAGATCAGGAAGAGAAGGTTTGCTTTCTGGTAAGATCTCTTTGACAGAATGTCATCATTTTGAGCGCCAGGTTGTTATCTGATAAAGCATCCATGATTAAGAATAGGAAGAGTGACCATGTAAACTGGCTCTGTTTTCCAGCGAATCCGAGCAACAGTGAATAGCCAGGAACAGAAGAGGCTATTGATGGACTTGGACATTTCTATGAGAACGGTAGACTGTCATTTCACTGTCACGTTCTATGGTGCGCTATTTCGAGAGGTAGGATTTATGACCTCACACTTTTGTCTAGGACATAGAAAATTATACTAGATTAACTGGATGGTGATTTAGCCTGGTAGTGGGCAACCTGCTGGGCTGTTCCTAGTTTTGTCCTTCATTTGGCCACTGATTAGGTCTGAAAGCAAATAATGCATAGATTTCAGTTACTCAGATTCAGCCCCATCCTGTTATTTAATATGCCTTACAATAGCTAAAATACACCAGTCTGTAGTTGCTAAAGATTATTCAGAAGGGGGTTTGTACTTTCTTGTGAAAAAAGATGGACTGCTTTAATAACTTGCAGAGAGCTTGCTGTGGTCAAATAAAGCCCAAAGCTCTTTTTTAAATCATTTGCAAATTGTGCACAACCAGTTGTTACAGTAAGACCCCAGGAGACAATTCAGTGATACAAAATATGTTCAGTATATAAAACAACAACAACAACAACAAAACAGGCACGGACAGAAGGTTCTGAACAATAAAAATTTCATTTGACCTAGAAGATGAAAAGCTCAGAGGAGAATAGTATGGGTTTTCATCCAACAATAAAAAATAGTCAAATAGGTATTGGAAGGATGTATAATCCCAAATCATCTCAGTAAAGAAGAGTTAAGATGTGGGCATATCTGCAAGACATTTATTGGGTTGCATTAATTATGGTTGTCTTAGTGTACCAGATTATGATGCTAGACTTTTAAAATAGCAAAATCCTAACAGCAACAAAATCAATAACAACAACAAAAAAGTGGCCAGCAGAACTTTCTTTCTGTATCTTTTCATCCTTTTCAGAAACAATCAAGTTAAGCGGTGATTTAAAAGGTAGATCTCCCTCTGGTTGAATTTTATTGATCAGACCGAGTTTTTAATCTGACAAGCAGCTTGTAAATGACTTATTCTCTCTTTGTACAGTACTGTTATCTAATTTCTTGTGCCTTTCCCCCACACTTCTATTCCTCATTGCATCCATCAGTCAATCTAAACAATTCACACTCCACACAACAGGAAAGGAACCTTGTAACACATTCCAACTCCCACAGGTCACTCTAAAGACTGGTGTGTGGTAGGAGGCCTTATTAAAAATCTAACATAAGTCGACAAGAAAACTTTGGAGGGCAGTGCATATGTGTTTTGGGAAGGATAGATTTTGGTGATAGAAACTGGTCAAAGCTCATAATCACTTATGTATTCCCCCTTTCACTAATTGTCATTTGTCTAGGGCGATGTGTGGATTTGTATGGAATTGATGGATACCTCGCTGGACAAATTCTACAAGCAAGTGATTGACAGGGGCTTAACGATTCCTGAGGACATCCTAGGGAAAATAGCTGTCTCTGTAAGTGCTCCACTTTTTAAAAATTGTAATTCTCTTCCAAAAACGATTTAACTTTGGTGCAGTTGTAAGTCAGAGAAAAAAACAACAATGTGACCACATACTGCTTAGCAACAGCAGTTCTGGCAGTCCCAGTTGCTGTTGTTATTAAATGGGGATCACATGTATAGTGCTTTTTAAGGGATTGTTTCTTTTAATTAGTAGATTAGATATTGAAGATAAAATTTGATTTGGACCTTACTTTGCCTGCTTCAGGCATGAACCCCTTTAATTCAAATCCAAAGCAGAGTCCTTGTACAGAAAATTGCCTGCCAGGGGTTAGATAAACGATACAAGGTTTTCTATGTTAAATACTTTGATATTCTGTGACTTCTTTAAAAAAACGATTATTTGTAATTTGTGTATTTTGGGGCAGGATCAAGGCATTCTTATTTGTTTTGTAAAAGTAAAAATTAATCTCCCCCCAAAAAGGGGATTGTATTTATGTTTTGCTTTGCTGATTCCAGTTGAGGTTCTTATAGATAAAGGTAAAGGTTCCCCTCACACATACGTGCTAGTCATCCCAACTTTAGAGGATGGTGCTCGTCTCCATTTCTAAGCAGAAGAGCCAGCACTGTCTGATGACGATTCTGTGGTCATGTGGCCATCATGACTCAACGCCAAAAGTGCATGGAACGCTGTTACCTTCCCACCAAGGTGGTCCCTATTTTTCTACTAGCATTTTTACATTTCGAACTGTTAGGTTGGCAGAAGCTGGGGCAAGTAACGGGGAGCTCGCTCCGTTGTGTGGCGCTAGAGATTTGAACCGCCAAACTGCTGACCTTTCTGATTGACAAGCTCAGTGTCTTAGCCACTGCCTCCCCTTCTTATAAAGGTTTTTATACAAAGAACTTATATAAAGGGATAAAGGTTCTTACATCTTTTCCAAAAGCATTAGGGCTGAAAGTGGGGGGGGGGGGGGAAGCAAGATGTAGGTTGGAAGCCAGAGAGCCGTCAATCACAGAACTAAATTTCCTCTTTTCTTTCTTCATACCTCTAAGGAGCATGGAGGGAAATGTAATTATTTGGTTTTGCTAGTCTATCTGTCTGCAATCTGTAGTCTGCAGCTTCTTAAACCCTTGAGGCAGGAGAAAGGTTCTGGGTGCAGCCTGATCTGCTTTGAGTCAGTTTGCAATCTGCCTCAATTTAAACACACACACACACCTTCAGCAGCTTCTGGCTGCAAGAAGTCCAACAAAATATTGTTAGCACAACAGCTTCAGGGTAAGAAGTCCAGCTGGGCAAGGGAATAAGTCAATGAGTCCAGAAAGCAAAGAAACAAGGCAAAGAGTCCAGGAAGCAAGGAATAAGGCAAGAAGTCCAGCAAACTCCAAACATCAGCAATGACACACAAAACTCCATGAATTCAGTGTTTGTTCCTGACAAGCACCCTTCCCCTTAAAATCTCAGTCCCTAGGTATGCCTTGTGTAGAAGGGAAGGGTGCTCTTCCCCCAAGTCATCAGATTGGCCTGTGCTGTTCCTGCCTTTTCTCCACTCTCCATGCTCAAGGTTCAGGAGGAGGCGGTCCTTGCTCATTGCCTGAGCTCTCTCCTCATATCCACTGCCTGCCCTCTCTCGGTTGTCCTGCCTGTTCTTCCCTGCTGGCAAGCTGTCCCAAGTCAAAGGGACCCAGGGCTGCCACATCTTGCTCCTCCCCTCATTCCTTCAAAACCAATGAGGCTGCCCCCTCAGTTTCCATTGGCCCTGGGTCTGGCTCATCTTCCTCTATGGATTTAGGCTCTGACGGGGGCATGACCCTTACACTCAGTTCCTGGCATTTCCAGGGCTGCATACAACCTGAGAGACTTCTAATTGCTTACTACAGAATGACAAAATATACAGTAAGGGTAGAAAGGGATTTTGCAGACATCACTTAGTAATAGCACTTAGATCTTTATACCACCCTGTAGCACTATCTGGGTGATTTACAGAATCAGCATATTGCCCCCAAAAGTCTGTCTCCTCATTTTATTGACTTTGGGAAGATGGAAGGCTGAGTCAACCTTGAGCCAGTCATGATCAAACTCCTGGCAGAGTTAGTCTGCATCACTATGGTCCATTTGGATCATCTAGATAGTGCTACATACCTCACTGATAAATGGCCACCCACCATGGTTTGAACACTTGCAGAAAAGAAGAATAGACCACTTCTCACAGCAATCTACTTCATTCTTGAACAAGTTATAGATCAGTGCTGGTAAACCTGTTTCTTTGTTAATCTATCCAGGGGTTCCCAATCTTTTCCCCTTTTCCCCGCACCCTAGAACACTTCTGATACATTCTCGCAGCCCTTAAAAAATAAATATTTATATGCATATAATTATACATACACACTATAATTTTGAAACTTCTAAACCCAAGTTTTTGCATCCTCTGGAATATCGTTTCACAGACCCAGAGGATGCAAGCACCCCCACTTGGGAACACCTGAATATGAACAAACCAATATGGACTGTACTTGATAATGAGAAAGCTATAGGATCATTCCCAATTCCCAATTCTCACGTGTAAAGAAACTGCTGAACTAAATTAATTTAGCACAGTTGTTTTAAGGCTTTATCCCCTTCAATATCATTTTAATTATGATAAATTCATTATAATGTTTTCCTCCTTATCAAATTGGCACAAATACATACGTAAATATCACAATCTTATCAGAGATATACATATAGAGCAGATTTGTGTGCTATGTCTCCAGAAAAAATTTCAGGGTCCTTTCCCTAAATCAATTAGTCACAAAAACTAAGAAGCCAAATAATTAAATTGTCACAGAATATTCAGTTCCATGAACTTTCAACAGATATTTAAAATAATTGTACTAAATAAAAAAAACTTGTATTATATTCCCGTACATTTATTATTATATTCTAATTCCACTAATTTTATGTCACAGGTAATATTGGTTGATTTTCCTCTTCATAATTTGAGCTCTGCCTAAGGTCTTAGAAATTATAAACGTAGCAACTTATTATCTAAGGCAGTGGTGAAGGACCTATGGCACGTGTGCCAGAGGAGGCATGCAGAGCACTTTCTGTGGGCATGCACGCCACTTCCCACCATGTTTCTCCATGGTGTTTCTCACCATCATTTGCAGGGAAATAGAAGTTTCCCTGCAAACAACAAAACAGAAGCTCACGGAAGGAAAAGCTCTCACCTCTTGCAAATCTGTTGGTGTTGGGATGCCCCACCTCCCGCTGGCTAGCTGGTCTTTGGGTCTCTGCCACATATGCGCACGTGCCTACGCCATGCAGTTTGGGCATGCATGCAAGAAGTTTGGGCACTCAGTGCCTAAAAGGATTGCCATCACTGATCTAAGAGGTGCTCAGCATTGCTGTTATTTGTAGTTGGGCTATGATAAGATTTTTTTTTTTCAAATGTAGACAATCCATATTTTAGATCTTTGTGACACCTATTGGCATAAAACCAATTGGTCCTACAAGTGAATGATTTTTTTTTCAAATATTTGTGATTTTTATAGTATTTGCACATCTTAATATTTTGTATTTTTTTTTCAGTTCTTTGTCTTCAACATTACTTTATTATATGGTTATCAAGGTTATTAATAAACTAAACATGTTTCCATGTTTCCATTGTATTAGCTGTGTTATATCTGTTACAAGTGTCAAGCAGTCTGGATTTTAAACTCCTATAAAATATTTCAATCCTTTCAATGATTTTCTGTGATTTCCTGTTCCCAGTAATCCTTATTCATTGTGAATCCATACTTTAGAAATAAATGCTAATATGTATTTCCAATGCCATTTTTTGTAATAATCTTGTATTTTTCCCTGTTTATTTATTACATGATCAGCTGTGTCATTTTATCTCAACATAATTCACATTTGCTACCCAAGGTAGTATTTTCTATCTTTGCCTCGATGACATTTGATGTAGTGCTAGTTCTTGAGCATTCAAAAATATTATTTTTGTTTCCTTTTAAATACATGATTTTAAGGAACTGCCATGTTCTGACATCATGTGATTTTCTTAGGAGTATCTTTCAAAAAATGTCCATGGAATGCTTGGTTTTCCAATTTTTTAACCTCTTTTCAAGCTGTTGCTTTTTACTGTCAAATTTAGATCACATTTCTGCAAATATCACTTCTTGCCCAGATTCTATCAATAAAGCTTATTTACTCCTCTTGGCATTGTTATTGTTGTTGTTTTACAATGGAATCTAAGAAGAAGGTCTCAGCCATGGACTCTAGATAATGTCAATCAAAGCATAATCAATATTGCTAGGTTTCAGTAATCTTTGGGGATAGAGGGAATACAGTAATTTACAATGATCTTCCAAAATGATAGTTATTAGAGGACAGAGACAGCAACTGCAAACCATAAGGAAGCTCTGCAAAGGGTTGTTGCATCAAGGTGATGAGCACCGGGTATCCAGAGCTTCCGAGAAATTGTAATCCTTTCTCTGCTTTTTATGTTCCTAATAATTATTATTTGGGACTGCCTGGAGAGACAGAGAGAGAATGAGGTTTGAAAGGTTTGAGAGAAATGTACACTTTGAAGAGCTGCAGGTTTTGCAGGCTTTTGCAATTAAAAAAAAAAAAACAATTGCAGTGCCTTATCAATTTGTTTCAGAGTTATTATTTCCTGGAACTTGTCCTGCTTCTGCAGCTGTGTGAGGCACCTTCCACTGGATTATTCCAAGTGCAAGCATATCTCAACCTCATTTGAGTAAAATGAATTTTGTTTCAATAAGATGCAAGGAAGCCGTACCTAGAATTTAGCAACCTGGCAGTGATCTCTGCACCAGGTGCTCCTCTTTTTCTCTCACCACCTGCTCAAAAATGAAGGACAAAAAACCCCAAATGTATACATTTTAAAAGTCTTGAAATAGTTTGGAACCTGCTGCTTTTATATATTTGCTATTGCGACCAATGTGAGTAATGCTTCTTGGGAAACATTAATGTGCCACAAGAAAGCTTTCAGAGCATTCATATTTTCCCTTTCTGAATTGCTGATAGTTCAACAGTACAATAAAAGCAATTCTCAGCATGTAATAACCTTGAAAGTTCTCTATATGCACATTTTTTTGAATAATTGATCTTTTCCACCTCCGAGAAGGATATGTTTCTAAGGAGTTCTTTTTATTTTTAGAACGATGACAATTGCATGTTCAGGAAGTACTTCATATTTAAGTTGAAAGCCTAGAAGGGCAAGTAATGATCCATTGTGACCCACATGAGTTCCCCTTTCCCCCCAGCCTTTAATGAATCATCTTTGGGTAGCAGGAAAAAAAATAACTTTCCTGTGACCATTGAATTTCCCCCCCAGTCATTTTTGTGCACCCAATTGCTCTATTTTTGTGTTCCTATTAGTTATCTTAGCTGCACCAAGAGAAAAGCTAAACAACATAATTCTACTAATGTTAAACAGGCATAACAATCACTGGAACAGTGATTTTGGACTGTATTGATAATGTTCTAAAGAGAATTATGCTTCAGCGACCTGCAGTTAATCTTGGTTATCTCTGTTTTGATGGAAGTCAAGTAAAGAGGATCTTAGCAAGTCCAGGTTTTAAAGTTTTGTTTTGTTTTTTTAAAAAAAACTTTTCTTGGATGGATAGCAGACTCTTGCTCATCATCCAAGTATGGGAAGCCTTTGAAAGCCAAGAGCATTTTGTTTTATCACTATGATTCTTATTTTCAAAAATATTGTAGTACACCAAGAGAGAAGTTTAAGTATTACCTTCACCCTACATGTTCTGGAGGAGGGAGGAATCTGTATAGCTGGATTTGAGTCTCGGTACCCATCATGTATGCAATGAGGAAGAGAAATTTTGTTTTCAGTGAAATACATAAAAACTAATTGAAACACATGCTATAAAGATAATGGAAATAATCTGCCCAGAACAAATGGAATATGTAATTGCATGAAACACAGTGGTGGTATTCAGCTAGTGAACCGGTAGTGGCAATGAGCATTTGGCCCCACCCACCCGCCCCTGCCTATATCCTCTTTTTTTTTCTTTGTAGCTCAGCTGAATCGCGCAGACTTCCTACTCATCCTGGCTGCCTACGGTAAGTTCAATACTTGCAGTTAAGAAGCTGCGTGAATTGTGTGTGCACCAAACCAGTAATAAAACTGGTTGCATCTCACCACTAATAAAACAGTATAACCATCAGAACACTTTAAAGCGTAGTCTTATTAGCATATTAAATTAGGATTCAACATGGACATAGTGACCTCCAGTCATTCCAGAATCATTAGAAATAATGGGTTCTAAGTTCTAGCCTATGAATAACAGAAAACAAATTCCTGGTCAGAGCTGAAGCTGGGACATTCCTATTACTGCATGGATATCAATAGATGAAACATAACTAATACCAATTTTCATTTGCATAATAGGTGAGATAGCAGCAGCAGCTCCAGATCGCAGATATGCACCTGGAGCTAAAAGGTTTTTCACTGAAATGTTGATGAGCACATGCATATATAAAGAGCATTTAAGTACAAAAGGAGAGTGTGATGGCTACTTTTAACAGGTCACAATTCAGAACCTCAGATTTGTACATAGAAAGACTTTGGTTCAGTCTATATATACAACTTTGTGATCTTAGGTAGAAAATCTAAGAAATGTCTTTAATAGCTGATTATAGAGGACTGAACTGATAGATCAGTGATTTTGTTCAATGAAATATAGCAAACAGAATACAGGAATAGACCTGAAGGCTGGTTACCCTCAGTTTTATAAATAGTAGAAGAGCTCAAATGTACACTATGTTATCATATGAATTAGCAATGACATATGCTTATTTACACAAACACTGGAATTCAAATCCACATCCTGAATCTCTATCAAATTTGTCAAGTTCATTATTCTTTGTGAATTGCACATTGAGTTGGACGTGTCAATTTTGGCTCGTTATCTCCCCATTAGACTGGAACATATTTTGAAAAGGGATGGGGTTCTGACGTTGGCATGTTATACTACCTGGTTTCTTTCTTTTTTAAAAATAAAATATATATGGTTAGCAACAGCAGGGTGAATATAAGGACAATACTAGCTGACTAAACAGCTATCAGAGTTAAATCAATCATAAACCTCATTGGATGGATGAAGAATTGAGACAGATTTATCCAAATCCAGAAAGTGAGATTCCAATATGAAATCCTTATATTTTACCTGGTATTCACCAGATTTGTTATAAATTATTTGCCCATTTCAGTTATTTTTCTCTGCCTTCTTTCTCATAAATAACCCTCAAAAGACATTTCACTTATTCTGTCAAAAACGCACAGGTAAAAACTCCCTCATTTGTCTGTCTGCCTACTTCTCTCTCTGTCTCTCCCCCCCTCTCTCTCCAACCATCTGTCTAAAATACAGAATGCACAAAGGAGAAGATCAATGAGCTAATTATTATCATCTGCATGTTTACTGGAACAGTATGGTCATAACTTGAATTTGGAAGATCACCAACAGTAGATTGTAGCACTATAGCAATAGATTTCTCCATCTCTTTCTTATTTGGAAAGATATCCAGCACATATCTCGCAATGTTTTAACCTACTAAATTTCAATGACTTTTTCAACTATGTATTGCCATCAATTGTTATAATATTATCATTTGTCACACAATCAGCCAACTGTTTAGACTGGATTGCACATTTTGTCTACCTATTGAGTCATTTCCAAGGATCCGGAAAATATACAATAGATGTTGTTTGATGATGTTAAAGGTATCTTTGCAGGATGTAAGCTGTTCCAAGTGTGTGGGTAATGCTAAGTCCCCAGAAAGGCTATTTGATTTGATACACTGCTGTTTGTCATGCCAAAGAGGGCAATACAATTGCATACATCAATGTCACCCATTTAGTATAGCCCAAGGAGCAAGTATAGCTTAAGGAGTGCTATGGATATGGGTGTTCCTTCCCCTCAAAAAAGCTATTTTAAATAAAATTGTCTTCTGCAATTGACTGACAGTGATTTTTTCAAAGCTAATAATGGTATTCAAATAGTACTAGTATTGCTATTACCCTTTTATTTATTTATTTGATTTTTTTATTTATTTATCAATACTATTGGTATCACTTTTGCTTTCTTTTGCCATTGTCTTTCTGCTTCTATTTTCAGGTCTTTATGTTTTGTGATCCCTGCCCCTCCCCAGTTCTTCCTTTTATTCTGCTATTTCCAAATATCAACTATCCACATTTTATATTATTACATTAACTTTATTTTATTTATTTTTATATTTTTCACCAACACCTGTAACCAGGAAACTACGAAACTAATATAGCTTTAGGGATAAAACCAATTAGGTGATCACTCATTTGCTCTTAGCCCTAGCAAGGAAACAATGGTAAATCTCTTAAATCCTAAAATATAGGGCAGGGTATAAATATTGTTGAATAAATAAATATTTTAGATACATTTAATTAAGTTATTTAAGATTTCTAGTTCCTTTTCTGCTTTTCCTTACAAATTTGAACATCAGATTTTTCAGGAGATTTGGGGCAAAATCCAAATTTTTATTCCTTAAAAATGAATAAAATAAAGCATGGTATAATGGAAGATAATTATATCATCCAGATTTTTAAAAAGTATGATATTCATGACTGTCTTTAAAAATTGAATAAGGGGGTCAAGTTATTTTTGTATTAAAAAAAAGAGATAATCTCTTCTGAAAAACTCAAGTACCTCAAGCTTATTATTAATAATCAAGGGTTTTTTAAATTTATATTTATTTGTTATATGTATATGTTTTTTATATTTCTTTTTGGATCAAATGTCAGGGTTTCAGATGTTCAAAGTTCTTTCATTTGAAGCATATGAATCTTCTGATAATCTGATCCAAACTCTGATTATTGAGGTAACGTTTACCTTCTGATTTAATGCAAATGTTAAAAAACATTCACATTTATCTCTCCCTGCACATACTTCTGCACAGATTGTCCAGTATTACTGCTATCTCTGTCTCTAGCTTCTACTAGCCCACTGGTGTAATCCTGTCTGGAACAAGCTGTTTTCCTCCTGGCCCACAATGTTTCCATATTTTATTAATTTTAATTTGTATGTTTTCAACCACCATTCTAGAGATCTCTTACAAATTTCTTTCCTTCTTTAGGAATAAAATATGGAAAAGAGAAAAAGAGTGCATGCAAGTGATGACACTATCATTCTGTACTGCAGATGCCAAAGTGATTTCATGTATATATGACAGCAAATATTAATAGTATCTGGAGGAAAAAAATCCATTAGCGTTTACTTTGGGATTCTATGTGCAAAATAAAACTGGACATGTCATATCACAGTGTCCACAACTACATTCTATGGAGATGATCAAAACTTTATGAGAGTGTTGCACTCATACAGAGATGTACTTCCATTAATCGTTACCTGATTGGAATAATCTCTATTAAGAAATAGAGGATCCATAATGGTTGAGGGTTAAAAAAAAAATAAGATGACAACCATGCTATAGAAACTCTGTAAGTGTCACACATGCAATACACATAAAGAGAGGGAGAGCCACATAACTTCACTTTTTGGACCTCTCCTGAGCACATCCCTGTAGGAAAACTAGGAAATGTTTTGTCTCTGTTGGAATTGATCTAAATAAAAATTTCTTCCAAGGTTTATTGAAGTTAAGAATTGTTCCTGAACCTTCTTTAGTGATGATGAGAAAGGAAATATGAAATGTTAAGTTAAATCATAAATATCATTTATAAAAAAAGAAAATCCTCAAAAATATCTATATATGGCCTGTCTATGATGGATGATTCAAATAATAAAAAAGATAGGCTTTCTTATTTAACAGTGAATCCATTTTAGTCTGTCAAAATCCTTAGTGAATCCACCCTTCAGTTGATTTCTGAGAATAAGCAGAGATACAGATTAGTTTAGTATGAAAGAATTTGCTTTATAGTAATGAGTATCTGCTGTGTACTTTAAGTAGGGATTTGCATGTTTCCAATTATTCCTGCTGTCTTCCTACACCACCTTGTTGTAATAGCTGTAAGGGTTCCTGAAATTAAAATAGCATCAATTGAACTCAGATTTTAAAATAATAGCCTAGTTTTCAAGTGCTTTGCAGCAGACTGACCCAATGAGCTGAATCTGGAATATCCAGGAAATCAGCAAAAATCAGGAAACTTAGTAAGACTAAGAAGTTCAGAAAGTTGCAGCAGCTAACAACAGTCTATTTAGAAAATCATTCTTCCCATCAGAAATGGATATGGGTTTGATCTCATGACTGAGGATTCCATCTTGTCCTTTTTGTTTTTAACCTCCCTTTACAGATGTCTCTCCCATTCTGATCCATATTCAAGAAATTCAGGGAAGGAAGGAAGGAAGGAAGGACATTCCCTTTTCCCAAGAAGTAATGGGGAGAGGTCTTAACAGTGTTATTTTTCAATATATATATATTTAGCAAACAAGCATTCAATTTCAATTAGCGCTTTGGTATTATTAAGAAATAAGTCCTGCATGGCAGAATGTCTTAACCTTCATTCTGGTTTGGTTTTGTTATGCCACTTATGATTGCATCAACTCAAGAACATATTTTTTTTTTCATTCTGCCTTTTGCAGAATGGAGAGAATGTTTCCATTACTTCTTAGGAATTGTGAGATCAGGAACCAATTTCTCTCAGTTGAGTAGCCAATTAATTATATTTATATCTAAGATAGAAAGTTCTCTCACACAATGTATTCTTGAAGAGTTCAGAATATGCCAAACATGTTGCTAGACAGCTATCCCAGCAAAGACACAAATAATTAAGTGTATAATAGTAATTAGTACAAATAATTTAAAAATGCTGCTGCTGCTACCCACAAACCAGAAAATCAACTCAGTTTGTGCTGAAGGGACAAATTCCATAGGGGGGATGTAATGCTTAACATGTCTTTTGTAATTGTAATTCAAAGGAGAAATTATGGATTTCCAGTTTGACATTTTTATGTAGAGATCAAGTAGGTTTGAGTCATTATGGAATTTTGTTACCGTAACCACATGCTGTATATTATGTCAGCTCTGATCTCTGTTGACAGGGAGATTTTTGCTATTTCAAACCTCCACAATTATTTGAGGGTAAAATGTTAAAGCAAAATAGATTGTGTGGTATCTCCTGGGATCATAGAGAGAAATTCCATCTCCAGTGCTATGGAGTTTTCTCCCCCTTCTACTTTTTACTTACATGCTACCCCAAACCACCTAATAAATTTTTCATTCACCCGCTTTCCTTCCAAGGCAAGCAGAAACATATCAAAGCATCCTTCAAGTGACCAGCTGATCATTGCTGCTGTGAATTGTCATCCTTTCATGATTAGGAAGTTCTCTTTTTCCTTATAGCAACAAAAATAAGGGACAACACTACGGCAATGTACCATTGATTGTTCTTTTGAAGCTATTGAAACAGCTGATATCAATAAAGTTATACAAAGTTGCTGCCTGTTCAAGTAACAATTTTAAGCTAGGGATCTTGGAAAAATAGAAAAGATGGTAATGATTTATCTAAAAATATGAGCTAATATGAGGGTGACTTTGTGCCAGTCACTTTCTCTCAGTCCTAGAAAGAAGGCTTCCCATGCATCTGGATGAAACTGTCTATCTGGATCCACTCCAATCGGGATTCAGGCCCGGTTTCAGCACGGAAACGACTTTGGTCGCGTTGGTTGATGATCTCTGGAGGGCACGGGACAGGGGTTGTTCCTCTGTCCTAGTCCTTTTAGATCTCTCAGCGGCTTTCGATACCGTCGACCACGGTATCCTATTGCGGCGGCTGGAGGGGTTAGGAGTTGGAGGCACCGT
>JAEANM010002340.1:0-22852 GCA_017656035.1 Myanophis thanlyinensis | reverse complement strand
CACACAAACACAATATGCAAAAAAGTAAGGACAAAACGTTTCTTCTTAATTTGCATGTAATTAAATGAACAGAAAGAATATCTAAGGATAAGATGAACTTAAATGTACATACATAAAAATACTTAAGAAAAATTATTCCTCTTGCATGAAATGATAGGAAAAAAACGAAGCTTCACATTTAGCTGCAAATCCAAGGTGCCAAACTCTCTTCTATGAAAATCAACGAGACTCCTGGATTGAGCCCAAAAAGCATATAGCCCTCTTGGATCAGACTGCAAGCCTTGCCAATAGTCCACAATTCAGTGACTCAGAATGGGTTAACACCATTGAGAAGATGCTGTGAAATCTGGCTTCTCTTTTGAAAGAATATGACTCTGGTATCAGCTCTGAATTTAGGAGAACCCCAAATTTCATCCTCATTCTTTCAGAAAGAATGCTACCTTCTACGTATATTACTTACTGTAAATAAGATACGTAAAACTGTTTTATATCTTCTGGGGAAAAAAATGTACGGGCAGTTTGAGAACCCTGGTGGTGCAATAGTTAGAATATAGTGGGCAAGCTTTGTCCACTGCCAGGAGTTCAATTCTGATCAGTTCAAGATTGGACCAGCCTTCCATCCTTCTGAGTCGGTCAAATGAGGACCCAGATTATAGGGGGGAATATGCTGACTTTGTAAACCACTCAGAGTGTGCTGTAAAGCACTGTAGAGTGGTATATAAAGCCAAATGCTATTGCTATATAATATTTATTGCATTTATTAAAGCTCACCACAACAGTTACTTTGTCTGTTCACTTTGTACTGCTGGCCTCATTTATACTGATTTACACTAATTGTAATTTCATTTCAGCTAAGAAGGTTGGAGTAATCTAAGAATTTCTTTTTAACTGCTTTTATGTCAATCTAATTATAGAGCATGTTAGAACTCTGCCAATTGGGGGTCCTAGTATGTCAGAGAAAACATGACCATTTACAGTTCCAAGAGAATGGGAAAAGCTGCTGTTTTATAAATCAGGAAACAATCTGCATGTTGGATTTGGAGAAGGAATTTCCTTTCCTCAACTCTCTCACACTAATAAATTTTAAAGCTTATCTCAAATGTTTAATAAATATAAGGTAGTAGAAAATAACAGCTACCATATTTCTTGTTAATGAATTGTTATCAAAAGAGAAAGGATTCATGTGTGACTAAGGATTAAAATATTATTTGTGACATTTGCTGATGGTTAATGTTCATTTTACAAGGGTTTATGTCATGATAGAATTGCTGAGCTACAATCTCCAGTAGGTACTAATATGACTTTCTATGGGGGGATGTTGGGAGTTCTAGTTCACGCAACCTTGATCTACTCCATTTGTTTGGTTTGCTCCAACAAGCATGACTATCCTCCTGGAATTTGTCTCCCAAAGAATAGGAATTCTTCAAATTCCGATAAAATTACAAAGACGTGTCAACAGTCAGAGAACCTGTAGTCCAAACTATATAAGTTTTCTGTGAAACAGTTCTATTATATTAGAACAGAACAGATGGGTGAGTATGGACAATGTCTTGGCTGTAGCTAGGAAGTTATATTGCACAAAACCTTCAGCAAACATTCACAGGAATATACACTTAAGAAATGGAACAGCGGAACAGCTGTTCCTTAGAAATTAGCTGTGTAAACTTTAAGGTTGGTTAGTGGGAAGAATAGTTTTGTTGCCAGTGTAGTGATAGCCCCCTCCAAATAAATTCAGGATTATTGCTTTGCTATTCAAGAGGGCCAAACTTTATACTTCTGTGAAAGAAGGGGACAATAAGGGTGCTATTAATTGGCCTTGTGGAGTATATTAAAATATATAAAGAAAGTCTGGATCCTCTACATGTCATTGGAGGTAGTTTATATAATGTGGAATACGTGTATATAATCAAAGCAGGCTAAGAGGCAAGTTATAATAATTAAATCTTTTTAATTCACATAACTACTTGTGTGAAAGTAGCTCCAATTTCAAACATCTTGTCCAAATATGAACTAGACTGGAAGGTTCCAGATCTGGGTGACAGGAGTGAGATAGCAAATAAAAACAAATGAATAATAAGATGATGTGATAATAGTACTCTTAATTTTTTTTTTTAATAATTGCACTCTGTTGGTGGAGCATCATGGTACAATTGTATTATTTGGGAAAATTTATGGGCAAAATGGAATAGATGTAGAATATCCTCATTCTGTATCTGGATACATTGTGGGGTCAGAATTGCATCACATTTTTTTAAAGGTAAAACAGTCACATTTCACATCTGTAACCCAAAGTCCAGTTTGGTGAGATAATACATTAATGTCAGATTATTATCCAAGTCCTATATCATTTTCGGAGCTGGAAAGAAAGAGCACATGCTTATGTGTAATGCCCACAGCTTTAATTGTATTTCCCCCCCCCCTTTTTTTTTTTGCTCTAGTTTCATAACTAAAGTACTAACACCCAGAAGAAGATTTTAAAATATGCTTATTAATCCTCTTCTTGTAGCTAAATTAAAATTGCAATTGATGTCAATCCTGAAGCTGGCCTAACCATGGCCATTTTCATAGTTTTCTCTCTCTCTCTAAGGTTTTCCTCTGACTGGCTTCAGGGATGACACAGCCCGGAGCTAAGGGGCCAGGGAGTGGGATGTAGAGATAGTTGGGGTGTTGTAGACAAAATAAAATTCTTTCCCCTGGGAGTTAAGGATGTTTCTGCAGGTGTTTGGGCAGAGAAGACTGGCCATGCACAGCAACTGGATTGTGAGCTGATTGGACCATGTGACTGGAGACTTTGAGGGGGGAATGATAAAGTTTTAGTTTTAATTTTAATTGGGTGGAAAACCAGACCCAGTTTTCCAACAAGTTGTGCCAATATGATATGCCCCAATAAACTGTTTTTTGTGTAATATACCTGCCTCAGAGTTCTTACTTTTGGGGGGGATGTATTACTTGGAACCTTGACAACTGCATTGTTTTGTTGCAGTGTCAGTGAAGCCTGGGAGAACCAATCTAAAGAATAAGTGGATTTTCCCTCAGAAACTATAAGGAATTTTAAAACGCTCTTTCTTTGACATTTAATCACATTAAATTGTGACTGATAAAAAATGCTGAGTCACTTCCCACTTTCCTTCCTTTCACAACACAATGGAGGTGAGGATGATATACATAGCAATTCCTTGAACCAATAATGGCAAAAGGATAAAATGCTGTACTTTAACTGATGAGCCTTGTGCTCTGAATATTGTATATGTCGCTGCTGCGGTTGTGAAATGAAGGCTACATCGTTTCCTTCTCCTCCTGCCGTGGCTACCCATCCACTTATTAAGCATCGACACATTTAATTTTCTTGCAAAGTGCTTCCTCTTTGATTCTTGCTAGTAAGCTTTTGCTACAGGGCCAGCAAGGCAGACGTTAATCCACCTCAGTGTTTCCCAGATAGTGTTGTGCTCTTGAAGCCAACTCAGACAGATGGTGGGGAAACAAAACCCAGAACTGAAGAAGCTTCTTGGATGAAAAGTGAAATGTCTTCAAGGAAAAACAAAAAAATCCAGTTGCCTTTAGAAAAAGCACCTTTGAGACCCATATCTGTTATTGACCAAAGACAGCAACTCTGCTTGTTATTAGTCAAAAAGAACTTACATTTGACAAATAAATAAAAAACACCATTTTTAACTTGATGTTATTCCAAAGGGAGTAAGAACATATATAACCTTTGTCCTCTCACACCAATCCTAATTTAGCTCTATAGAATTGAGAAGTCAAAACTAACTTGGATTTCTTCATCTTTTTAATGGAAGTTTTTCCCGTTGACCATCTGATACAGTTAATCAGCTGGGAGAGAGGGAAAGAGACTGGGAGAGAGAGACTGGGAGAGAGAGAAAGAGAGAGAGCACTACCCATATTTCCCTTCTGCTAAATTAAGAGAAAACCAGGGATTTGTTTCAGGTAGTTTAGCTGACCAGCTGGCTATTGCTTCTTCACACAGATTGTACTTTGTGCATTAGAATTGCATATATTGAGTGAGATATAGGTTGCCACCCATCTGTTATTTTTGATGTGGAATAAAACTGTACTCATATTTACTATCTCTCTGTGTATATGCACATATGTGCATACTTGGTGCTCAAAATCACAGATCTTATTTGCACTGAAGCTAGAGGTCGTCACCTCATACATTTTAAGAGGACAATTTTTAAGAAAGGTTTTCAGAAGCCTTAAAGAAACCCTATATCATCCTTTATACTTTTGCAAAATGAATTCTGCCCCTGGAGTTTATGCTTAAATCCATCTGTAACTCATGGAGCAGAACTAACAATATATTGAACATTGTGCGTCCTCACTATTGTAAACATTAGTCAACTATTTTAAAATTAAATCTGAGGAATGGATGGCTCGGGGAACTGTCAATGCAAAACAAATATGGGGAATATCATTTATTGAACTTGGTTACACACTGTATGATAAAGGCGTTAGCACCACAGTTACTATAAAACATGAGTTTATGACCAATCATGTGAGAAACACCATAAGTTCCTGTGACTGAAAGAGATTTAAGTGTTAGGTTGTCCAAATAAGAGTTCCATATTATTTGATCTCATAGTTTTTTTTTTTAAATGATTATTTGATTATGAGTAACCTATTGTTTATCTGATCAATAGAAAATGGCCCAGTAAAAAGAAAGGATAAACGCTCAGACTAAATCATTTCTGAATTAACTTAGTTTTTTGGCAAAGATAGGAGCTGATTCATAATAAATTAAGGGAGGGACCAAAGACTTTGGAGCCAAACCCTCATTCCTGGAAACCATCCTAACACCTTAATGATTGGCATGCCAAATTGTTGCCATTTTTTATACAAATTCATGCCAGAGGCTTTTCTTGTAGAGCAGCGTTTGTGGATTCATGATAATGAATCATTATTTATTCATGCATTTATTTATCACATTTCCATACTGTTCAGGGTTTTGTTTTTATTTTTCCCTCATCAACCTCTTCTCAAAGACTGATTTGCCTATTTCAGTTGTTCCTCATGCTTCATTTGCATCCCAGCAGAATAAGTCAAGTTACAGCCTTTGCACTCAGTCAGGCCAAAGGGAACTTTCTCCAGCATACATAATTTTACATTCTCTTTCATCTACTTGGAGAAGAACAATCTGGAGGCATTTTGGGAAAAGACATTTTGAGTAAACAAATTGATTTATTTGCCTGGGAGTTTTTAGATGATGATGTTGCCACCGTCAGCCTCCAGCTGACCGGTGCATTCCCACAGGGCAGGCCTCCTCGGGGTTCCATTGTCGGGACGATGTCGTCTGACAGCCCCGAGGGTACGAGCCTTCTCTGTGGGGGCACCCTCCCTTTGGAATGAACTGCCCCCGGAGATTCGGACCATTGCGGACCTACGGACCTTCTGGTGCGCATTAAAAACCCATTTATTTCAGCAAGCTGGTCTGGCCTAATACTTAATGGGGTTTTAAATTTTTTTTAATTCTATTATCTAAATTTTAAATTTTTAAAATTTTAACTTTTATAATTTGGGCCACCGATTTAATCTTTTTAATTATATTTTAACATTTCTATCTGTTTTGCTTTTAAATGGC
The DNA here is from genome assembly GCA_017656035.1 of Myanophis thanlyinensis. Taxonomy (NCBI): domain Eukaryota; kingdom Metazoa; phylum Chordata; class Lepidosauria; order Squamata; family Homalopsidae; genus Myanophis; species Myanophis thanlyinensis. The sequence goes on along the minus strand of JAEANM010002340.1, from coordinate 17,256 downwards.
TGTACACCGCCCCGAGTCCCTTGGGAGGGGGGGCGGTATAAATTTTTTTGAAAATAAATAAATAAATGATGATGATGATGATATTTATCCATGAGGTTTTGTGGGATTTTTCAGACCAAGCAATAGCCTAACCCACCCCCCATCTTTTTTTTTAACATGACACCGAGAGTAAGGTGAATGAAGGTAGACCAAGAGAGACATCAAAGTTTACAAAAATGATTCCTGAATTTACTAGCTGGCCTGGAAATCACATTTCTAATAGTGATAATAAACATCTTCCAAATCTTGTACTGTATATTAAAAAAAATCCAGAATTTAACGAGAAAACTTTATAGCTACTTGGCTGTGTGTGATGGAAATATTTCTCCAGATGTAAGGCAATTGTTTGTGGAATTTGAAAGTGCTGTGTTATTCCTAAGAGTTAACTAGTTGTTTTGAATATTTCTGGGAAATGTTACTTCCTCGTGATCAGACTCCCGGATTTCTTTTAGATGATATATTTATCTGATGCTAACAAGTACATAAGGGGTGCATGAAGCATATTTTCAACTTAATATTTATGTTCTGACATCACATCCCTGTATATCAAGGTTATCATAACTAACAAGGCATGTGAACTTTTACTGTAATAATGCCTACCATTTAAAACCACCCATGTTATAATAGAAACCCTTTATCTGTTATAAGATATGTAGCTAATTTTTCAACTATTAACAGGAGGGAAGACTACATTTCAATGATGTGTGCAAAGATATAATTATGAACGTGTATTTTAATATTGGTAAATAAATTGAAAAATTAAAAAAAATACAGCCATATGAAATCCCTTGTTGGCACAAGTAGGAGAAAACCATAACATATCCAACGGTGACAGAACCAGCAAAGCACAGCTAGCAGAACAAGTCCCTCTTTCTTGATTGAAAGAGACTTCTGTGCAGAACCTTGTTTGAAAATAGTTCTAATGGGAAAGATCACTAAATCTATGTTTATAAAGAGTCTGTATAAGTCTGACAAGCAGAACGAAAAATGCCGGTTGGGCATTACATGGATGTATGACTCTGCAGAAGCCAGGGCTCTAGCCTTGTCAGCATCCCAAGCCAAATGGCCTTGGATGGCTCTGCCCTATGACTAAAGGGGAAGAAGCATGCCTCTAACAGTCCCTGGAGCTTATAAGAGCTTGGCAGATCCCAACCACTGATCCCATTTATTCTGATATTTCAGGACGCCACTGTCAGCTGGCATATTTCATCATTTTGGTTGGCCGTTGATTTCTCTTCTTTGTTACAAAGATTCATGTTCTTTAATCCACAAGTATGAGTGATTTGAGGGTTTTTAGGGACATCAGAATTAGCTCTTCAAGATTTATAAATATTTGACTTTTATCTATGCTAGTTTTCTGTATACTTCCCTGAGATTGTTTGCAGTGGCTGACTGCTTAAGATGGGGTGTCAAACTCAAGGCCCAGGGGCCTGATCCGGCCTGTTGGGTACTTAGATCTGGCCCACAGGGCTGCCCTGGAAACAGCGAAGGATTGGCCCACGGTGCTTCTGCCAGCAAAAATGGGCTCCCGAGCTTTGTTTTCGGCTGCCACGGCCTCCTGCAACCTTATGCCATGCGGCCCTCTAGAGCTCCATTTTCACTGGTGGAGGGTTGCAGGAGGCCATGGCAGCCAAAAACAGAGCTCAGGAGCCTGTTTTCTCTGTCAGAGTGCTTGGACCACCACAGGCACCCCCAACAGGAGTGACATTGAGCTGGCCACGCCCACTCTGGCCATGCCTACCCCGGTCTCCCAGGGTCAACCCCAACCCTGATGTGGCCCCTCAATGAAATTGAATTTGAACCCCTAGCTTAAGAGGATCTCCAAACCCTTCTCGAAAAGCAACCTGGTATTTATAACATCAGGTAAAAACAGCAAGATGAAGTCCTTGGTGAGCTTCCTTTATGAAAGTTAACCACTGCTGGCATTCAGCTAATTGAAATAGGTGGCTGTCTGTACAAGGTCAGTGCTTGATCTGCAGCGTATTGTGTTAATTCTATTTCTATCACATGGGAAATCACTTCATCTCTCCACAATGAGTCCTTGGGCAGGAAAGTAATGTGAAAATATCTGTGAAAAGGAGACATTGTGATCTAAATGATCAGATACCAGATTTCAGTTGTTCATGGAATGATATAGCGTGCATATCTTGTCTAGCCATTAAAAAGTGCCTGAGAATCTAAGGAGCTACAGTAATTGCATGCAGCCAAATGAACCTTTCTATGCAGGCATTTTGGGAAATTCAGGTTCACTGTAACCCTATCGAAGTGGCATTAAGTAAACAATAACTGCCTATTTTGGGGAGAAAACACTGGGGTAAAGAGCAGTTATTCATTCAGATACATTCTGAACAGGGACGGGCAGACTGTCTCAAGGAACCTACAAGAGTTCCATGACAAAGAAAAAAAAAGGAAATGCTAACTAAGACAATACATTGCTTCATATCTGAGTTAGAAGAAGTGGGCTGGGAGATACAAGAATGAAAATGCAACATCTAAACTAGCTGGGTTATTTTTCTGACTCATTAAACTAGCCATGGTGTTTTCCAAGACCATTGTTTTCCGAATGGCTGCTTCAGGAAAGCTTCTGCATTATCTGTTGATCCTGGAAACAGTCATGGCTGCTTTACTGAATTATGGTTTATAGGCTGTGGTTTTATCTCAGTGAGATGAGTGAATCCAGCCATTGAATTTCCTGCTGAATGATTAAAGAATAAATGGCTCAACCTCATTTTACAGAAAGTATTATTTGATTTACAGAAAACTAGTGTGAATCCCATAAATCCAACTTATTCATTCTATTTGCAAGTGAAGGCCATTTATCCCAGTTCAAATGGCTAATTTCTTCCCAAATGTTATCAAATGTTAATAGTTCATTTCTTTATGAGAATGTACCTAGATATCATGTGCAAACTTTTGCATAATGAAATTATTATAAGGCAGCAGGCTCCTTATTTATCAACAAGCATTTTTTAATGCAGCGAGTTTTGCTTCTGATTAACACTAGACAGCAAATGAATTAAATATCCAAACGAAATAATATATGAACTTTGAGCTTCAACTCTGGAGTCCTTGGTGCTGTCTGAGTTTGGATGTTGGCTTACAAATGCTGCATTACCTGATTGGGCAACATTACCAATTCTAGTGGGTGTGGGATTTGCTTCCTGTTTAAATACTTTAGCTTGCTCTATCAGTGTTGGTGGGGAGTAATTTTCTCCTTGGTAGGTCTTCCAATGGGATATTTTCTGCTTGATTGTTGGTCTGTTAATCCCTCTTTATCCTAGCTGTTGGCTACTGAGAAAAGGGTGCTGACCTTTTTGTTTTCTTCATAACTTTTGTACTGTCTCTTTTGAATGGTGTTTAAAAGTGGTTTGTTTAATCTCTATCTTCACAGATGGCTGATTTGTCTGAATGCCACATTTCCAGGAAGTCCCTCACATTTAAAAAAAAAATGTTCTAAGATGCTCACTGTTCTCCAATTGGAAAGGATGGTTGAGTATATGTGTTGTGAGATTCAGGGATATTCATCTTGTCTTCCGACTGCTGTTGATGTTCATGGGTGGGCTCTGCTAGACTTCTGCCTCTCTGTCCTTCATAGTAGCTATAACAGTCCTTACACTGAATTTTGTAAATGACTTGTGTTTTTTTCCCCCTTTTGGGCTCCTCAGTGTTTAGGTTTATTTAAGATGTTTTGGAGGGCTTTAGTTAGTTTGAGTGCTACATCAATACCATGTAATTGTAATAATATGTTGGTTGCTTCTGAGATGTTTTGATGTAGCTTGTGTTGGTTGTACTTGTCTAGTACAAACACATTCCAGCAACCCAGAACAAAGAAAAAGGAAACAGATTTCAACATACAACTTCCAATGAAATGGATATCTACACAACTTTATCAGAAAATGCCTGACCATTCAATCTATTATAGCACAATCTATTAAACATATCACTCAAAGAGACAATTAAAAAAGCTAAGAATGAAAGAAATAGACCAGAGCACAGCCTCTCCGACAACCAATACCCAGATAATGAGGAATTAACACCAGACAAACAATCAAGCAGAAAACAATCCCCTAATCAAAGAACTACCAAGGAGAAAACCCCCACCAACTGGCAGGATAAGCTACCATATACAAAGAGCAAACACTCTACACTCACTATCACTGATGATGTGCAACATCTACAAGCAAAAACCCAAGCTTAGACAGCACCAAATACTCCACAGTGACTTAAACCTGTCCCTGCCCTCAGCGGTCAAATGTACTGTCTTTTTTTTTTTAAAAAAAAAACAACTTTAAAGCTATTTGGAGCATATTACTCATGCCCACCTCCTGAACTCACTATTGTCGCTGGAGCTTTCCCAGTTTGAATGGCTACCTTTGAAATTTGAAGGATTTATCAGCCTCATGTAGAGAAAATATTTTAGTCCTAAATCTGAATGTGGCTTCAAGAACCCAGTGTGATGCTAATGGACTAGACATCTGGATAAATGAGTCTTTCAGAGGATTACAGTGACTTGGGAATAAAAGAGGGCATTTAGATGGTGATTTAGGAAAACAACATTAAACAGACGAAGCAACTACTCTATTATTTTATCTATAAAATACAAATAAACACGTTTGTCCTCTACTCATCTAGCTGGCTTGTTTTTTGGAGCCAATGATTTTGTCAAGTTTAATTTTGTAATTTATAGATCTAGTTTCTAACATCAAAGGGGGTAATTAAACTAAATTCTATGGAGCTGAATAATTATTTTGCTACAAAGAACATTCAGTTTTCTCTATCGTATTCTAATGTGCTATATATTCTGCTTCCTTATTTTCTCTTCCTTGTGGTTACTTTCTCTAGAATCAAGATTGGAGGAAAACTATTCAGTCTTTAAAATGTCTCTTAGCACTGTCGTTAAACAATTACTAGTTGTTATAAATATCTGATCCTTTAAGTCAGTCTATATTCATGCAGGATAGTGAACAAATAAAACCTCAGAAATCAGAGGTATACTTCTATCTACAAAATGTATCACTATAGAGGACATTCTCCCCATTTTTCTTACATTACTGATAACACATTCAAGATTACTGTTGCTTAATCTACAAAATATGGGATCTCTCATATCACAATAATCTCCAGCTTGAGAAGGTTATGAGCAACCATCTGGAGATCTGATAAACCTTGAATAGTATGTTTGCAACAAGATGCATTTAAGAGTAAGTACTGAAGAACCAAATACCCACTGGGTCATTTCAGAGATGTTTTCTTACCAGGAAACCCTCAATGCCTTCTACTATGGCAGAGCCTCTAATGTGTATTAACATTTCTTTCAAATTTAGGGAGATATTTGGAGGTGTATCTGCCTTGAAAATGGCCCATATTGACCTGTATAGCACAAACATCAGCAGTTCCCTATAGGAAATGTTTCATGATATTTTGTATTATGTCATAAAATGATTTTATGATGATTTTATATCATAAGATGTTTTATAACATTTGTCAAATTTCAGTTCCATGGAAGTCATGAGCCCTGGATTTTGGATGTATTCTGTAAACTGTCAGCTATGGAAGCCATATTCCTGCGCAGAAGCTTCATTGCTGCCACATTTGCCTAGGAATTTAGGAGGGTAATTTTTTAGTGAGTAGTTGGTAGTCTAAATAACATTCTTGGAGAATGTCAAGGTTGGGTCAACCTACACCTGGAGGGAGTTGAACGAAGATGTGGTTTCTCTTTCAACATTAGTTGATTGGAAAACGTGATGGTCTGACAGATGCAGTGGATGGATTGTGAATTTTACTTGGGTAGTGGGAAAATCTGGAAGTTCAGATTTGGGTTTTCACAGATGTGCCAGTATGACTTCTTTAATAAATTCTTACTTGCATGTACTATGTCTCTGAGTCCTCAATGGATATGAGGAGTTTTGTTGGAACCCTGACATCAGCTAGCTCATCTAAGGTACCTTGGTTCAAAAGGTTTTGCCTTGTGATGTACCATTTCTCTCAGTTAAAGGTTAGAAACGTAAGAGTTTTAGTAATATGTACATGCATGAGTATGTAATGTACACATGAAAATTTCTTTTCACAATTTGTTCAGTAGCTATCAAGAGGGATGTCTATTACTCATAGAAGGCCACTTTAAGGACAGTTGGGAAATGGAAACAGCAATTAATCAAAACTTTACATTTTCACAATAGAATCAAAAGAACAATTTTCCTATGAGCACAATGGAAATGGAATTTCAAAAACAAAAAAGAACAAAAGATTTCCTATGCAGAATTTATGCTTCCAAAGGAATTGGCCTACCTAACTAAGCTAACTTCTTTTAGTCATACATTACATGCATACATACAACCATTACCTCATGTGCAATGGTTTGAATTGTTATTTTAAACTTTGTACACTGGCCAAAGTCACTGCTACCCATCTTACTTTAGTGACTTTGGGCAGTGTACAAAGTTTAAAATAACATTTCAAACCATTACACACAAGGTCACCCAAAGGCCAAATGTCTACACAGGCAATGTTGTTTGGCAACAAAACAGACTGCTTTGAAAGGTGATGGATTAACTCCACCTGCAGCAGTTAAACAGAACCTAGTGTCAGGGTTCCACACAACATCAGCAATGCAATCAGAATTCCAAAGAAACGAAAGTCCATAGAATAAGATTTTATTGAAGACATTGTACTGATACAGTCTGGAGAAATCCTGAATCTAAAGATTCCTGGGCTTTCTCCACCCAAGTAAAACTGAAAGTTCCACCCCACTAATTATCACATGTTATATTTTCACCAACCCCTACAAAGAAAGTTCCAACGTTCTTTCCAGGACTTCCCCTCGCAGGTGTTCACAACCCAGAGAAACTTTCCCATGAGAAATATGTTAAAAGAATGCAGACCAGATAACAACCCCGAGTCGGTTCTATCAACCTCCATCCCTCCAACCCATCAGCCTTGCAGAAATAAAAGGTGTCAATGCTAAAAGGTCCAGTATAATATGCAAAGCAATGACTAATTTTTTTTCAGCAGAAAAGCCCTCAATTCAAAATATCCTTTTAATCTTGACACTTAGACAGACTGGGGGAGGGGGGGGGCATGGGGGGAGTGTAGTTGAGATTCCTGAATGGTAAAACCTGCATTAATCAGGGGACTAAATCTGAGCACCTTTAGGGTCTGTTCCACATCTAGGATTTTATCACCCAGACCAGTCACATTCTGAGTGGCATGTGTCAGACTTGGGAAGCTGGTCTGTGCAGTTATATGAACCAAATAAAAATTTCTTCAATGTAAAGCTGCATTAGTTTGGGCTTGTTTTATCTGCTTGTTTAAAATATTTGCATACAGAATTCTCATTAAGAAAAAAAAAAGAACAATTCTCAATAAAATTTTATTTATCTAAGACTCTCAGCAATCAGGAATGGTAACCATTGCACAAAATGATATTTCTCTGTGAGATGGAAAGCGATTGCCTATGTTATCTGATCAGTACAGTCATGCATACTCATTTCAGGACTTACTCAACTATTGTTGGAGGTAGAGGCTCAATAGATGTTCCAGGCAAGATATAAGATGGCATTACCTAGCTTAACCTTTTCTACATTGGTGTCATTTGATGAATTGCCAAGGAATTATGAAAACTATAAGTCAAGGACATCCAGAAGTCATTGGCATACAGAAGGCTGATTTACATCCTAACCCTAACACTGATTTTCAGTACAGCAATCAACAATAGAAATGCTTCCCTGTAAGTCCATTATTTAATCATTTTTCTGATTGATGCTTAGCAAAGATTTCCACATGGCACTCCTTGGAAATTCCTTCCTTCCAAATCTGTTCTTTGCACTAAAATATATATTTTATCATTGCATAAAAAAGCTGTATGTTTGCTTTTAAGATAAGCTAATCACACTAAGTTCATTTATATTTTGTTATGCCCATCATATGTTGATGATTGCATTGATGGTTTGTAAGGATAGACACAGTAAATGATTTGCCAGAATTAGCTATAATTCCTTCCTTTTTTTTCCCTTATCACACACTTTAATTCCTTTGCCTTACTTTTACTCATTTCCCACTCTTTGCATATCATTGCTTATCCCGAAAGAGAATAGTGTGATATGTATTAATGCATGTAAATACATGAAATTTAAAAAAAAAACATTTTGTTAAATATTTTATTTTTATCCATCATGAAAAATATTAAAAGAATAGCAGGGATTTGTAAGGGCTAAGTGTAGGTGCTGGTAGAAAGTAAATTCAGAGTAACGTAACACTAGGCATAAATTTTTCCTACTTCCTACTTTAGGAGTAGTATCCTAAAGCCTTTTCTGCACTAGGAAGGCTAAACAAATGAGTTAATTATGTTGACATTACAGGATTAAGAGTAAGATTACATCTCTGCTGCAAGATCTACTCTAGTTGCCAATTACCTTGTGGGTTTTGCTTAAGCTGCTGGCTTTAACATGTCAAGTCCCAAACAGCCCAAGGATTGGTAACTACTTGCGGAAAGCCTTCATAGAAGCCAGATATTCAGATATTAGGGGTCTCCTATTTGCTTCAGCAGCACATATACTAAAATTAGAATGATATTAGGAAGATTAGTAGATATTAAGAATGATATCTATAGATTTCATTCTTCTCAGGCCAGTGGGAACATCCCATGAGAAATCACTTCCAAATTGTGGAGAAACACTCCCTGGGATTTTGACTGGTTTCCACTCTGTTGCAAAAAGAGCCTCAAGGCGCATGGCTCATTCTAGTGCTTATTTTGTTGTTGTGTAAATGTCAGACTAGCATTATTAAATCAATTTTGTTTTCATTGTTTTTTAATTAATATGTTCTTTATATTCCTTTTTGTTGGTCACCCTAAGCATGATTTTTCTCTGGATTTAACTTGAGATATAATGTACCTTAAAAATCATCATCACTACTACTATTACTATTACAATATTGTTCAATCTCAATGTTTACTTGTAGTTAGTTATATAAGCTGGTAGCTATTATTACATGTAATAATTACTTGGTCTTGCAACAGCACACAGCACCTAAATACTCTTTCTCATTCTCATATGTGAAATAAACAACCCAAAATTGTCTTCTCTTGAGAAAATCCATCACACTTACACTTTTTCAGGGTTTTGTTAGTGTGGGGAAAATATACAAGACTATTTTCTCTGGATTTCTAAGCATTTTACATAGAATAGTTACTCATAGCAAAACTATGACAAAAAGGCCACAAAATAAAACTAGAACTATATGTGGGGGCGATTCCTCGGCTTATTTTATTCCCTCTGCCTCTCTGCCATTTAATCTGACTTTCAAAACAGTTCGCTTCCCCCCCCCCCATGGGTCAACTCCCCACTTCAGCAACCCATTTTGAAATTCTTCAATACAGCCATGTACTTCATTTGCTCCCAGACACTCAGTACAGTACCTGCTCTGCAATCAGAGGTGAAATTCAGCCGATTATTAGAAGAAATCTTTTGTCCTCCCCCCCATTTTGCAGGGTTAATCCTGTAAAGATAAACTTTACAGGGTTAATCCTGTAAATAAGGCAGTTGTTTCTAGCCTAACCTTTATTGCCATGCTCACAGAAACTGCCTCTCGGCTTATTACATTGTAACTTTGGTGAAGTTTAATTCTGTGCTTGGTGATGTTTAATCCTGTGGCCACACCCACAGAACCAGTAGTAAAAAAAAATTGAATTTCACCACTGTCTGTAATGCTTCTGTCACTGCTGGATAGGATGGTAGCAAAGAGAAAGAATAACTAGTCTTCAGGAGAAGAGGGGAAATCCCAGGAGCCAGAACAAGATGGGAGTTCCTGCCTATACGAAACCGCCCATCCTGCCTTTCTGAAGGCCACACAGCAAAGTTAATTGGGCAGCATTTCTTCTGAAGCAGAAGCTGAGCCAAAGCTTCATCAGCTCAGCTAAAGACCTCCCCAGGATGAACAATTCTGTAAGAACAGAGATGCACAGCACCAATCTTAGACCAGCGAACCAACGTTTGCAGAAGGAGCCTCCAAAATGATGTCCTCTGTCAGTTTCTGAATAAGCTGTCTTTAACAGAATTCAGTTCCAGCCAATTATTGAGGTATGCCTGGAATGAGGTAGAATTTTGGGTTGTTCCATTAATTTACCCCCCCCCCCAACTAACTAGATGAAGGTACCCTTTCTACTTCCTCCACTCTACCACATTGAATTTAGTTTGCTGAAATTATGCGCTTTACTAAAACTGGGGGAAATTGCTACTCAAAAATTACTGCTCAGTTCTAATTTACGATATCATATCATCATCTAAACTCATGCATAAGTATGGCAATTTTAGGGCCAAATCTTGCCCTCCAACTGTTTGCATTTCAGTGTATTTCTATTTTCCTTGTATTGCTACAGAACGAAATAAATGACTATATCATTGTATGTAATAGAAGGCTGATAAAGAGGTAAGATTATTACTGTTTTATAGGTGACATTATTTCTTCTTCATTAGATTCACCTGGGATGTTATGACAAGGCATATCTCTAAAATGTAATAATTTGATATGAACTATCCCAAATCACAGCATTTAGACTAATGTAAAAAATCAATGAACCATATCTTTATTTTTTTTCTTGCGCATTTGAAACACCCTGCAAAACACCCCTCCACCCACCTTCCCCACACACAGAGACAGACACACATCTTGCAAACATGTCAGGACATGTTTTAAGTTGATTTTTTTAAAATAAAAAGTAAAGCAAATGTGCAGATTAATGCCAAACAGAATGAACACTCTTACATTTCACATTTGTTAATGTGAAGAATTATTTACCTATCCCTAGCTATTATATGGCATAAAATATTCATGGATCTTAATATTTAGTAAAGAGCATTCTTCATTCTTCTGTTGATCAATTTGATTCTTTTGCCAGTTTATTCTTAAGATCTCTGGTTCTTCCGACTCACTCCATTTCTTGGGCTCCAGTAGCAACTGGTTCTCAGATTCACCCTAATAAGCATTATCATTTTCTTCCTGCACTCTTGAGGTCATAAATTATTTAGTACCTACAGAGATGCCACCTCCTGGTGGCGCAATTCTACTTCATATACTAAGGCCCTCACCATTCATGGCAGTATTAAGAAAATATAATTTTCCACGTAGTCAAGTAAAAGCAGCTTTTTCTACAGGTGCAACTATAATTCTAGCCAGCTTAATGGTTCTATGCATTAAGATAAACCATTAAAACAGATTCTTATTTGTGAGTTTCAAATGCCTTGTCTTGGGCCTGATCTAGGAAATTATATAGTTATATAGATAAGAAGGAGATGACAGTGTTTAATTTTTGAAATAGCTCATTTCAATTTAGTAATCATTCATATTGTTTCTCATAAACCATATAAAAAATCAGGCCAGCAGGTTTACTGCTTTTGGGCAGCTTTTTTTCATGGCTGCATGAGAATATTACAGCATGCTCATAAGGAACTCAATTATAACCTGCCAAGCCTGACCAATTTCATCTTTTGAAAATCACAGGACGAGATGTTACAGGTTGGATTTTATAATGCCAAGCACTGTCTCTCACGCGACTCGCTGAAGGCAGCCTGCCGTAACCCCACCAGCCGAGCTGAGAATCCAAATTCTAAAATATAAACAGAAAACAAGTCCCAACTTGGATTTCCTGGGTGGAGTGTAGCAACACCGACACAAAGGAACCCGATTGCACCATAGGCATCCCTAGGCTTTCTTGACTACCGCATTTAATAATAGGGCTGAACAAAATGCAAGAGCCATTGGCACAGATATTTCAAAACAAGCCACATCCTTTTGGGGTGATTTGTTACGATTTGTACTAAAAGAGAGAACATCAGTCTCCTGAACTCTAGTCTGGGATGATGTCTCAGATGATGTCACTATAGTCAGAACATGATTCCTTCAATCAACAGGGTTCTCTTTAGGACAGAAGGAGAAATCTCAGTGCCTCCAAATAAAAGATGGGTGAAAGAGAGACAGAGGGCTCTTCCTTTTTTTTTTTCAAGGAAGATTTCTCTTTGCCCAAAACAGTATGGGAGCCTGGATATCAAAATGCAAATCTTTCTACACATTTTAAACTAGCTCGTTTATTTAATTCGGGTCCCTATTTTGTTGATATAACTGATTTTATGAACATTTTCAGCTATGGAACCCCTCTGTTTGAAACCTTTTGTGAACAACCGCCCCCCCCAAAACCCTCTCTTCTGATTTATAATATTATTCACAAGCAAACTTTTCTCTAAAAAATCTCTTCCCAACAGACACCATCCAGATATGTTTAATTCTCAATTTTTTCAGCCAGCATCGGTCAGGCTGACTGGGAATTCTGGGTTTTTACTAGAAGGTTATCCATATGTTTTGTTCCTTCACCAGCTCTTCTACAGACACAATCATCATTTAAGTATGCAGGCTCCCTGTTTCTGGATAAGTAATTTCCATGAGGCAGAAGTGCTATCTCAAATGTAGTTGTAAGTTTAGAAAGGTACAGTTAATTCACCAACTATGTTCAACAAACAAGACAATATGGGTGCTCTAGCAACTGCCAGAAAACACAGGATGGTTTCTAAATAACTGAGATTCCAGATCAAAATGCAGCACAGTAAGACGGTTAAAAGTGTTGATGGTTAGTTAGAGAAGGTTTTGCATGAGAGTGATTCAACATTCAAGAATCAAGTTTCCTAATGTTATGCAATTACACAGACTTAAAATATTGAAATCAAATTACCAAGACAAATAGACAACATGGAATTTATTTGGTTCAAATCGTGCCTAAGAATGTACAGTAAATCCAAGGAAATCTTTTCATGGTACAACTTGCAGGACATATGATGAAATATTACAGAGGTGACAATAAGTATATATTTGCTAAATCTAGTGATTATTTCCCACGCAGAAGATATACTGTAGCAGGTTAATTCTGGAAGTTTGCCATCTTAGCAAAAGTGAAGTCTGTGAAGTCTAAGACAACAATTTGAAACAAATTTACTTGGAACAGAAGTGAGAAACCTGTCACTTTCCAGATATTGCTGTACTGTAGCTCAGTATCCTCTGAAGAACTTTCTCATTTCTGACTTACGGTAAAACCCTATTGAAACACGATACTGTGAACATATTTTAGGAAGACCCAATGGGAAGTTTACTTAGAACAGCTGATAGCACTTAATCAATCTTGGGTGATCATGAACAAATGAAAATGCTAGGCAGGGTCAAATCTGATTAATATTTGGATGAGAGACCATCAGGAAATCTCAGAACGTTATAGATTAGAATGGGAAGTTGAGAACACATGCCAGAATGTGGCAACAGCAAAACATAGGGATATTGGTTGTGATCTATAAAGTCTTATTTGGTATGGGGCCAGGCTACCTACACAACAGTCTTCATCCCATTACACTGGCTCATCTACCCAGTCAGGCAGGGAAGGTATGTTATAGATCTTCTCAGTTAAAGAAGTTCAACTGGTGGAGTCCAGGAAAAGAGCCTTCTCTGCCTTGCCTGCGCCCTGTGGAATATTCTTCCCTCTGGAGGCGACATAGGCCTCCACTCTCCTGGCCTTCCTAAAAGGAGTCAAAACATGGCTCTGGGGCCTCACTTGGGGAACCCAGAGGAGCACATAACCATGGAGCTAACTAGTCCCCGAAAACACTCAATTAATTTTCAATTAATTTTAACAGCTTTTAATCATTCCTTGCTTCTTTTTAATTTTTACGCCAAAGTAACAACCACAGATAAGAAGGCACTACAGAGGGTAACTACACTACACTACAGAGGGTAACTACACTACACAGCACAAAAAATCATGGGCTGTCCCATAACCCCAGTGGAGGAAATCGCCAGATCCCTCTGTCTCAACAGAGTGAGAAAAATCCTCAAGGATGACTCTCACCTGGGGTAGCACTTCTTCATATTTCTACCATCGGGCAAGTGATACAGAAGCATAGCCAGCCAGCCAAATAGGCTGAAAAATAGCTCCTATCCATGGGATGTCCAACTTCTAAATGCCACATAACACCATGACTAGATTTGATACAACAGACTCACAGTGCCAGTGCAATACGTACATATCGGTGGAGTGTGTGTGTGTGTGTAAATGTATGTGGAAATGTGCCTAGCCTGGGTATTTCCTGGGGTTAGATATTTGTTATAAGTCTGGAGATGTATTCTGTATTTGAGAATACGTCTGGAGATGTATTCTGTGTTTCTGTGTTTTGTGTGATTGTACTGATGGAGGCTCATTCAATTTTGCTGCACACATGTTGTGCATTGACAATAAAGGATTGATTTTTAACTTTAGTATCCTCTTTTTATATTTTAATATTTCATTGTACACCATCTAGAGTTCCTCTCTGAGGGAGATGCATGGTTCAAAAATGTGAAAAATAAATGACAGACAGACAGACAGGCAGATAGATAGATAGACAGCTAGATAGACAGAGAATTAGACATAAATTCTAGACACACTTCTATAGGAAACATGATAATGATCTGACTGTTAGCAAGAAATAAGATCAGCCTTGGTTGTCCATGAAGAACCGTGAGAAATGGAAGCTGCAACCAGTTTTGCAGTGTGGGATTTGCTGCTTCCCAGAGTGTCAGGATGGAGAACAGAACATGATAATAAAGTTGGGAACTTGGAGGTCTTCTAGTCCAACCTGCTGCTCAGGCAGGAAACCTGAGTAGAAGGAACTTTAAGCACTGAATTAGCTCAGCTGACAGGCTGAACCTCCACCAGCCCAGTCAGTAATGGAGAACCAATGCTGGATTGATCTGTTCTGGCTGCCAGCAGCTTTAGCCAATGAGACACTGAACTGGATAATGGGGAAGTCCTTTCTCTAACTAAGCACCCACAAGTCAGATGCCTCAGCAGACTGCCTGTGGCTGTGAATATTTATTCACTTGTTCTATTTGCAGTGCACTTTTCTATTTAATTAAAAGCTTGATGCAAGTAATCCCAACAAGGTACAAACATTCCAAAACCCTGACTAAAAGCTAAATAATTGCGGGAAAGAGGTTAACCTTTCAGCTGAGCTTTGTCCATCTTGGCTAGCTGTTGCTCGTCTTTGTACTGAGACTGAGGTCAAGACAGCTGGAATGTTGACAATGTGTGTTGTGCTGTGTATTGATGGATTCAGCACATGGTTTTTCAGCCCCTTATGATCATGCAGTAATGCTTCCCCAAGGGCTGGGCTTTTACAGGGCAAACAAAAGACTAAAATCACCACCAGAAGAATGACATTAGGCATTACAAAAAGAAGTCCCCGAAATAACATATGGAAGGAAGTGGGGAAATGGATGGTGAGCAAAAAACTGAAAAATTGGAGCCTTTGTAATAGGTATTAGCTTAGGTTCAGTAATGTTCCAATAGGGCACAAAATCACATGTTCTGTGTTAACAGAGTTTGCATGAAAGCTGCAGCTGTCCTACAAAAAGCTTCACATTTGAAGTTTCCTTAATTTATCATTGCTCAATCAGCGTTTCTGCCTCAATACCTTTTTACTTGAGACACTTGACTAAAATGCAGTCTGGCAGGAAGAAATGTCTAGCTTTCACATTTAAAAAAAAAACCATAGGTTTTCTGTGAGGTTTTTTTTTGTTGTTGTTTTTTAAATATGCATCTTTGGAACTGAATGTCTGTACGGCCAAACTTACTTGTCCAGCTTGGGAAACTTGTTTTTTTTTTAAGAGCATGAATCAATTGGCTGGAAAGAAACAACTATCAGTACTCAGCTGAAGAAAGATAGAGGGTTGGGTTGGGGGCTAGATCCTGTCCTAGGATACTTACAAATAGTTGGACTGATCAGCTCAACAGTAACAGCTAATTTTAGGTGATTGGCATAACTGGAAAGAAACAGAGGCATAGGCAGATGAACAGACTAAGATGAGAATGAGTCGATAAGTCTAGTTCCCCAAATCCATTTGCACACTGTTGCATTCATTCTTGTAATTATTATTATTAGAGCACTCTTGTAGCATGAAATGTTTCAGACATGAATCTTGAAAATAAGAGTTTCAGCCCTTTAAGTACAGGAGAAATTTCCAGGGAACACAGCGACGTACCAAGCATTCAATACTTGGCTGCCTAATTTCCCTCCGTTCACCCAGGTGGTACAGCAAATATCACCCCTGCAGTTGACTTAAGATGTTTAGAAAGCTGCTATTACCTCTACATCATAAAAAAGAAGAAAAGTGAAGTGTTTGAAAGACTTTGGAAAGAGTTCCTTCTGTGGTTCATAATGCCCTTTCTCAATTGGCTTTCAAGAGGGAGTGTAAAACCCACCTCCTTTTGCAGTTGGCTAATAGGTTTGTTTGGAGCAGTTTATTCTGGATTTAAGAGAAGCAGGGAGCAAGAGCAATGGGATATCAACTGCACTGGTCTTGGCCTATTTTTCTCTGACACACGGTTGAAATTTGGGTAGCCAATTATTTAAACAAACAATTAATGAGAAAAGAAGGATGAATAGAAGATAATCTGGTTATCAGCAGCATTTATCTGTAAATTTCACTACTGCTAGGAATGTGTTCTGAAGATTGGTATTTTATTGACAAACCTGCCTGCCTTCACCAGCCTATTCCTTGTTCCATCCCAGCAATGTGACTCGTATTGATTACCTGTCTACAGATGAGTTTTCTTAGAAACAAGTTAGGTGTGTTGCTTATCTGTCAGTAGGGTGGTCTCCAGGCCTCCTTTTTTTCCCCCCATGAGACAACTAAGAGAATGTCTGACACTGCTCTCCTTTTCATCCCTGAACAATGAGGGCAACATTGGCAAACTGCAACATGTTCCACACCACACCCAGGCGTGAGCTTGGACTCGCACACAGTTCAGAGAAGTCTGAATAGAAAGAGCTGAAGGAAATAGAAAGAGCCGAGGGAAATTTTTGCATGACATGCATGTGAGATATAATCTAAGATAGAGAATCCTACGAAACTAAGGGAAACAGTGACACGATTGTGCTTTTGCTATGATAAATAAGTCCTGAGGGAAGAATCTAATAATCCTCAAAGACAGAGAATATTATATACTCTTCTTCCTCCTCCTTTCCTTTAATGGAAGAGAAAGAAAAGGCTTTAGTAGTTCTCTGTTCTGAGTGTAATAGTACAAACTGGGAACAATGAAGGCTCTAAAGCAGGGGTCTTCAAACTTGGCAATTTTGAGACTTGTGGACTTCAACTCCCAGAATCCCTCAGCCAGCTTTGCTCTGGGAGTTGAAGTCCACAAGTCTC
>JAEANM010002339.1:0-22195 GCA_017656035.1 Myanophis thanlyinensis | reverse complement strand
AGTACACTCAAACCTTTGCTCCAATTGAAATGATATATTTATATATATTAATAATTGGAAAAGTCACATACTGGAAATTGGAAAGCAGGGATAGACAAATATAAATGTCAAAAATGGAGGACTTTACAATACAAAGTTATTTACATAGAAAGACAGAAGGTGTCCTGCAGGTGTAGAGCGATAACACAATTGTTGGTGGCTCAAGACAAAGAGCCTTCCTTTCCTCTGTATTTACAAGGCAACCCATCGTTCTTCTTATATACATCTTTTACAAAGAAATTACTCAACAGAGCAAAACAGCCACTGTCTAAGCAGAAGACAGGAGGGACATTTATGCTTATTTACGGCAAAACTCTCCGTGAACTCTACTCCCACCCCCACCCCCAGTTGCACCAAGGACGTGATGCAAGCAGCTTCTAGGCCAAAGGGTTGGAAAACTTCACTTGCCAAACCTGGGAGTGTAATCCAGGGCTGATGACAAGGTCAAATAAGAGAAGGCAACCCTTTTTTAAAAAAATTCTAAATTTCTAACTGGCCTTCAACTGTCAAATCGATGGAAATGTTCCATTTGTGGTACAGACAGTGGCTCCATGCAACACTTTGGAAGAGGGGTGCTGGATTGCACACAGAGCTGTTGGCAGGTCCTGGAACAAGGCAGCATTGTTTAGGGATTGTGCATGTTATCCGAGAAGGCACACAGGGCTTCCCCCACAAGTAAAAAAAAGAAAAAAAGAAATACAAACTCAAAGTTGTCCCAAGTTCAGAGAGAATTACATGGCAATTCTTAATGTCCCGGTAACCTCTAAACGTCAAGGGAATGAGGGGGGGGGGAGGGCGCATACTTCTGGTTTTCAGTCTCCAACCACTGGATTAACATTTTAAAACACTCTTCTGGAAACATCTCTGGAAATGTTCCTGCAAACTTCCCTCTGGATGGAAGGTGGCAGAACATTCTTTCTGCTAGTTTTTCTCTCTCCCTCCGGGGAAGATAAACGGTGATGGCGGTGGTTGTAGGAGGCAGGATGTGGAGAAACTCAAACAAAGCCACTCTCCCCCAAAGAAAGCACCATTTGGTTCATGATGGTGGTGGTGGTTCCTTCCACCTTGTCCTCAGAATGGCAGCGTGTCCATGAATATTTTATCCACAATTGGAGGAGGGGGCACCAGGTCTTCCAGCTTCAAGTAGAAGATGCGCTGTAGGCCTTGAGTGCAAAGGGTGCGGAGCTCAGGAAGCTTGCCCAATAACTTCGAGAGGCAGTTGGGCTGTACCTGCTCACTGGTGATGGAAGTCATGTGGTCCTTAAGGCAATTAACAATGCGGTTCTGGAGGTCTTCAACCTTCTTTGGCTCCTTTAGCCCATGGCGATCTAGTTGAGATATCAGAGTTGGATAAGGAACAGGGAAGAAGTCAGTCATTAAACAAATCAACAAAGGTCTCATTTCAAAGATATACAACCTTTTTTGGAATTTATTAACAAAGCTCTCTATCCCTGATCTTGTGCTGTAGAAACTAATGGGAAGCGGTGGTTTTTACAGAAACATTCTCAAGTTGTCTCTATGGAGATTCTCAGTCATCCAGGTCCCAAAGGTGCTTTTTCAGGAGGAAACTCTGGTTTTTCTTTGAAGATGTTTCGCTTCTCATCCAAGCAGCTGTTGGGAGCTCTGAGCTAAAGGAGCTTCTTGGATAACAAATGAAACATCTTCCAAAAAAAAACAAAAAACACCAGAAAGTCCAGTTGCCTCCTGAAAAAGCATCTTTGGGATTCTCAGTTATATGATGTCTATGTCTCAGCGGCTACATCAGAACAATCCTGCCTTGTGTTTCACAAAAAATAAACACAGAAACAAGCAACGTGAGGCCTTCCTTTGGACATATCAATTTCATCACATAAAGACAAGTGTACAAAAGTTGGGATTCTTATGAATCTTTTTTTTCAGGGATCTCCAGCAAATGCTGCCTGACCCACATGGTCTGTGATGACTAAGTTGATTATTTTCGACCTCCCTAATACTAGATCCTATTCCAGGGACAGAATGTTTGGTCCTCCTAATGTTACTAAATTACAACTCCAGACAGTTATGATTAACGATGAAGGATGCTGAGGGTTGCTATTTAGCACCTGAAACAACTGGGTGGACATAGGTTTCATACACTTGACTTACACTTCTTTCTGAAGACATCTATGTTACAAGCATGAATTAAAAATATTTTCACATATCAGGAACCCCCTTTAATAAGACCTTACCATTCTGGTTCATTATAGAGCTCATTATAGAATCTCTCAATTTCCATATTCCTAACAAGCAGAGTTGTTTGATCTTCTTAGCATTCCCCTCACCCTTCATTTCATACTGTATTTCCTGCTTGCGTGTCTCTCTGTCTGCTTGTCCGTATGTTTTTCTCAAGAGCCCTCCTGTTCACCTACCTGTAATTATGACAAGTGCTGCAAGACAGGAGAAAGAGGGCACATCAATGTTCATGCGATGAAGGTTCTGGGAAAATTCTATGATGGAATCTATCCATTCTCCGAAACCCCGGACACACTGCATACGATGCAGCACAACACCATTACAGAAGATAAGTTTGCCTTCTTCTGGCTTGGATCTGCAAGAGAGAAAACATTGTGTAGTCAGAGAAGAGGCTCAGAAACGGACATCTGTAAGGAAATATGATAATAGCAGCAGAACTATGCAGAAGATCCCAAATTCAACCTCTGGCTTATCCAGGTAGGTCTAAAATCAACTCATCACCACAGACCCTATGGATTAAGGTGACAGTTTAGTGCATAGCATTTCCTTCTTTACCAATTGTGGCTGGGAAGGGGCGGCCCACTAAATCTAAGCAAGCGTGGGTGGTTTGTGTTAGTTCTAATTATCACATTTAGAGTTGCTTGTGTTAATTACATTTTTATTTGCTGCTTCTCAGAATGAATTCAGGACAGCAAATATAGTTCTTGCATGCATCAACAGATATTCTATTTTCTTCTCTCAGCTACTCTGTAATGTGGCTAACCCAAGCAGATGTCATGAAGCCAAGATAAACTTCACACCAAGCTGTTTTAAGCCTTAAGTCCCCTGATCAAAGTCTGACATGTTATCCAATTTATTATCTCAACAGATTTCCTTTCTCATCTTGCAGGATTACCTTGTTACTTTAAAAATCACTCTTTTTTGATACTTGCAGCCCCTAATGTCTCTCTAATGTCATCTCTACTGATTTATTTAGTTACACACACTCTTTTTATTTCAAAAATCCTGAAATGTTACTTATACAAGCATAGGATAAAGACAACATACACTCACTTAAGAGATGCCTTTAAAAGTCCTTGCCCAGAAGTTCTCTACTTTACTGAACCAGGAGAGTGAGTTCATTCTTACTGGCATCATTGCCCATGGCAAATACTCATTAGAGTAGCTATGTGGAGTATAAATCAAATTAATGAAATAATTGGAGTGGACAGCCATTATATATTTTAATGTTAGTAGTAGTAAATGTCTATGGAGATTCTCAGTCATCCAGGTCATGGTTGTCCCAAAGATGCTTTTTCAAGAAGCAACTGGACTTTCTGATTTTTCTTTGAAGACGTTTCGCTTCTCGTTCAAGAAGCTTCAGCTGATGAGAAGCGTAATGTCTTCAGAGAAAAACCAGAAAGTCCAATTGCCTCTTGAAAAAGCATCTTTGGATTAGTAGTAGTAGTAGTAGTGATTGTGATGATGATGATCAATAATGAGGATGTAAAAGTCATAAGGCTATAGTAACTACAACTTCCCTGTTCTGATATTCAAAGCACCTTTGAGTCACTGGTGCTGTCAGTTCCATCATTGGAGAGGTCAATGTCCATTTTCCTTGCCTACTGGACTAAGCATTTAGAAATGGTCACTGAAATGCAATGGAAGTCCTCCAGGTGGAACTTATCCAAGAAAAGGCATTCCGGCCTCTTTTTGCTGTCTCCTTTGATGTTTAAGGAGCACACAAACACTTTAAAATGATGCTGCACAAAGTTATAACTCCGAGTCCTAAATAGTTTCACATTAACTGTTTCTATTTTATAGAGGCTAGGAGCCAGATGGGGTCTAACAAACATGATGGTTTGCTGTTTAATTGAAAGGAAGAGCTGCGACGCGTTACCTGTATGCTAGCCGTAAAATGAAGAGCTCCAAAAAAGCAGATTCCAAAAGCAGATCTTGGTCCTCCTTTGGAAGGTCTAAGAAGCCCTGAATCTTCTCTGCCCATTTCCGGATCACATCCATTGAACCCGTTAATAAGTCATAAAACAGCTGCACATCCATGCAATCCTCCTTCTCAAACTGATAAGATACAGATTCCTGGAACTGACAACACAAGCAAGCAAGTCTTTAGAAAAGAAGCAGTGCATTTCTTTGTGAGGTGGCAAGCAATGATTTTCTTGAGATAAACGGGACACATTCTAGAAGGCACACTCAAGAGATCCTTTATTCTCTAAGCCAGGGGTCTCCAACCTTGGCAACTTTAAGTCTTGTGGACCTCAACTCTCAGAATTCTGGGAGTTGAAGTCCACAAGTCTTAAAGTTGCCAAAGTTGGAGACCCCTGCTCTAAGTGACCAAAGTACATTCTATAAATCCCTTCTAGCATTCTTTGGTTCTGGCAGGGTTATCTAACATGAAGAACTTCAACATTGTAGACTATGTGTTCTAAAGGGTGGGCAGGAGAGGCCACATAAAATTAAAAATGACAGTTTAATTAATAAGTTGGGAAGTAAATATTAATATATGGTAATTGAATCTATATCCAATGTTTTATTAAATGCTCACTTTTAACAATGTCAATTAAAACTTGACATTACAAAGTTTAATGCCTCTCATATGAGGACAATGGCAAATTTCTATCTGTAATTTTAGCCCAAAGGAATTGGTTGGTTCCTCCCACACAGCTTTGTTTTAATGTAGTATATTCATATTTATATATAAAAACTTTCTCTTTAATTGCTGTATATGTCTTAATGCTTATTGGTTTGATGCTGAACTATAAATTAATAAATAATAATATCAACTTTTCTAAATGTCACCAAGTTGGGGGTGGCCAATGTATACCAACAGCCCATAAAATGTAGCCACTGAACAATAACAATCTGTTCAAACAATAGTCCCCAAAAATAAATGAAAGAATTCATGGCTGTGAAGTGAAGTGACAGCTGCCACCTTGCCACCTTAGGTAGTTTAAGGAAGTATTATGTGCATGATTTTTAAAACAAAAAGATATGGATTCTGAATTGTCCTGAAAACCTCTAGCTAAATGGTGACAGAGAATTTTAAAAAGTAAACAGATATAAATTACATGAATCCATACAGGAATACCTATCGCTGGCTTAAAGGACATGTGAACAATACTGAATGATAGATCTTGGCATCATCCACCATTTCTTCTGATGCCACTTACCTTTTTAATTTGGCAGAGACATTTCAGGCATAAATATTTCATGCGATGTGTGCCTTTCTCTGAGCCACACATGATCAGGCCAATAAACCAAGTGTGTATTTTATAAAAAAGCAAAGTAAAAAAGGGAGAGAAATATCCACTGCCATCTGTGTAAGAAGCAAAAGAAGCTTCCAGATTCATTATGATCAAATAATGGTAAGAGGACTGAGGTCCAAAGCTATCAGGCATTATTTCCTCACTTCTCTTTTCAGAAATACTACCCCTATCTCACATTTCCAAAGATGTAGAGAAATACCTTGGAATAGTCAAGTTTGGTGGCGCTGGGTACAGAATCTATGTGTGCCCTCACAAGAGAGGAGATGAGGCTGACCGGTGAAATATCTTGAGCTTGTTTGGGCTTGGAGGGCAGCCGACCACGTCGGCCTTTCAGGCTGTCTGTCCGCACCACTGAAACAAGAAGAAAAAGGGAAGGGGGAACAGAAAGGTGAGGAGAGGATTATAGGCAAGCAAGAGCTATCATCGGGAGAAGCCTACAATCTAAGAACAGCTGCTTCTTTTTTAAAAAATCAAGGACCACAAACTGACTGTCAGCCAGAGGCATATGATGTTAAACTTCCGTGCAGCCTTAACATCATCCAATGGGGTTTAGAGCTGTGCAGCATTTTATACATTATGAGGGCTTTTTATAAGGGCAGAATGCAGCATTCTCTTAAAAATTGGATTTGTTTGGGCTTGGCTTAACATGTGTCTGAACACTGATATTCCGGCTCATCTTGTTTTATGATTTCATTTGATGCATGGTTTATTCAACAAACCACATCAAGGATTTAAGCAGTGTGTGACCCTGGTCAAATAATCTAACATCCTAGGAACTACTCTGAGCAGCCAGAGGAAGTGGTCAGAAGCTCCAGCTTCCTTTCACTAAATTTTCAATCTTAGAAAAATCCACACAGCAATGTTCATTTCCATAGATTGCCTCCTATCACAAGGTTCTGAATCGCTCAATTTCAAATATGAAGATCTTAATGTCCAAAACAGAGTACCAACCCTCCTGACCTGAAATCCTATCCCAAATATCTAATTCTCTGGGGGTCAAATATCTAATTCCAGTTTCTTGCAGCCCTCTTTAATCTGGAACCTGACAGGCATGTAGAAGCTCAACTATTAAAATGCCTCACCATTTCAGAGGATCTTAGGATGAAGAAGGCTAGTGAACAGGAAGGAACATGCCTCACCTTCTTTGACCATTCCCACAGCAAGGCACTTCTGGAACCGACAAAACTGGCACCGGTTTCTCCGCCGCTTGTCCACGGGGCAATCTTTGTTGGCTAAGCAGATATATTTGGCATTCTTCTGTACTGTGCGCTATGAGAGAGAACATAAGATTAAACCATTATAAATAACAGGCATTTCAACCTTGGTAACAGGGAGACTATTAACTCAATAGTTAGACTAAGAACTATTAACTATTAATATATTTCTAGCAACATTTTGACAACCTGGGTGGTTTTTCATGTTAGGGAATTATCCTATAAGCACGACCAAAACCTCATGTTCCATCTAACTGCATCTTCAATGCACAGCTATATTCTAATGTCACAGAAATTGAAGATGAAATAATTTCAACTCATCACCTCTGCTAAAAAAGAATGCAAAATGTTTCTGCTTTAAAGAGAACCCCCAGCAGCTCCAGCCTGCACTGGTAATTGTGAAGGATGTTGGAAATAGGGTTCAACATCTGGAAGGTCCAACATTATCCACTCCTTTGCATTATTGGATTGTGTTATCTACATAGTAAGACACCCACCCACACGTACACCCAGAGTCAAGCATTTTATCTGAGGTGACATTCTTTTCATGATGTTACATGTATAATGGCCCTAGAGCACCTAAAGTCACTGTACAAATTATTCAGAAATCCAAATAATACATCTTTCAAGTATTTTGGAAATGCAGTGATACATCTGTAAAGTCCTCTTTCCATTCAGTTGGTAGAGATGCAAGGGGAGCCAAAGTCTTCAGAAGCCAGCTCTTTATTCATCCATGAGGATTAAACCTCTATCATTTCCCCAGTTCCTAATTTTTCCAAATTTGTTCATTCCACCTTGTTTTGGCAGGTTTGTTTTTAAAATCTACTTGGAAATGTATACACATTTCTCTAAGCATTCCTGCATGCATGTTTCTTTACTTTGGGGTTATTTATAAGACTTGGCAGCAGGGACATTCAGAGACGGTAACACAGTCATAATGGGACTGTGAACATATATCGATAATATCACTTCCATGGTCAGGAACATTTAAGGCAAGGCAATCAAGGTAAGTGTTGGGATTGCAGAAATGCCTAGAGATTGGAGAGCTTGCATTTCTTCTTCCATTTCTTCTTTGTTTTTGAGGCTGAGTGCGGTCTATTCTCTTTCCTTGGAGAACTAATGTCTTTATGTGCATAGCATTCTCTCCTCCTATTTTTCCCCCAACAACCACAATCTTGTGAGGTTGGTTGGGCTGAAAAAGAGGGGCTGACTTCAAACTACCCAGTGAACTTGCATGGCTGAGGGTAGGCTAGGACCGTGTCTCCTTGGTGCCAGCCCAACTATGTCCAAGACGCCTCAGAGGCTAGACCTGCTCCCACCGTTGCCTAGCAACGAAGAATAAAGAGACCTGTCTGGGCCTAGCGTTGGCTGGGAAACCCAGCCTAGAAACAGGCTGCCAGCAGAGATGGCAAGTTCAAGGTATCAGAGAGAGTTTTCCAGTGCCGAAGCCTCCACTGACAAGAACAGACAAAAAATTCTAAACCTTCCTAAATTAAATGTGGAAGAAAATTTAAAATGGGCACAAAGACTGCAATTATGTCTGCAAGTTACAGATGAAGAGCAAGAGTCAGGAGACGTGTAGATGGTACACAGCACAGGAGAGAAATTTTTTAAATATATGCCTATCTAATGCAGACCAAGCAAATGAAACATTAGCAATAGCTCTCACTGTATTTCAAATGGATTGGGAGCATAGCTGAAATCCTGTTTTTCAATAGCTCCAGTTTTGGCAACTTCCTAACAGCCACTAGATGGCAACACAGAGAGACAGAACGTGTCTCTCTGCCACCATTTCTTGGTCACCTGAATGTTTGTAGCCTGTGTACGGTAGACTGCTTCCCAAGGAAGCATGGAGATAAATTAATGTCATCATGTTTAACAGAAAAATCTCAACATTGTATATTTGGAACCACCACAGTGCTAATGCAACTTTATATTGGAAAATACCATAAAATAAACAAGACCTCATTCTTAATTACTGGGATATAGAAAATGTTTAAGTGTATCTGTGTTTTGTATACAAGATGTGGTAGTCGTCTTACTTTAAACATTGCAAAGTAAGCAAAAGATAGTTTACTTTTCACGTAAGTTAATATTTGTAAGTAAAACAGATGCAATGTTGGTTGACTTCATAATATTACATACTAGTAATACCAGTATTAAACTTAATAATGAAGTTTACTTTTGGCAGTGATTCTCATTTGTTCCTTTGCCCTAGGGACCACTAACCCTTGATCTGCCTCTAAGCAAAGCAATTTTCTCTAATGTAATGTACCTTTTGCAATTTCCTCATTATATAGAGTTGTATACATTTTGGTCCAAACTGCAAAATTAGAAAAGTCAGAATAAACTTTATTTTGGCTTGATTTGGGATTGTATTGACTTGGGAATTACAAATTAGGTTCATATTCAAATGTGAAGCAAAGAAATTTGTCCCTTATGTATTTATTTGTTATTCAGAGGTTATTCAATCCAAAAGGGCATATTCTGATTGCAAAATCAAACACCTAGGTTAAGATTTACATGCTGCAAAACAGATGTGCAACTGATTTGCTAGATCCTCCATGAACACCCCCCTTTCACCCTCTTCTAACCATTTTTCTAGATAGAGCCAAGTTGCAAGGAATCACCTGATTGTTACACCACCATAACCAATCAGAATCTCCCTCATGTCAATTTTATTTACTTTATGAAGTAAAGCAAACCGTGCATGATTTTCTTCACGGAGTTTGAAATGTTTTGTTCAAATTTCTGTTTTTCCATCTCTTATTTCAATGGGATTTAGCTTTTTAGCTAAATTTGTGGTCTTAGCAGCTTTCTTTCACTTCCAACCCTAATCTCGGGTTTATTGAGAAACATCTACCTGCCATTTCTCCCGAGAACATAATCCAGACTGGAACATGGATTGAATCCCTGCCTCACTGATAATGTGCAGTTAAGGAAAAACCTGGAAGTTAGTATCCCTATTCCCCTATGATTGCAGGAAGATTCCATTCTATATATTTGGAAATTATTCATATTACTGTTTACACTCAATACTGATTTCAAACCCATTCCTTCTGCCAAGATATTGCATGGGATAGCTACCGGTTATTTGCAGCAGGGAACTTTATATCCCAGAGACATTAACACCTTTAATTATGGTTGCAAGAAAGGAGATTTGTGGCCAGTTTAGCATGATCTACACTAAAATGGCTCTCTGTAGGATATGTTGAACTACCATTCCTATGATTCCCAGTCAAGCAGACTAAATAGATCTGGTAGTTAAAACATGAGCAAAGAAAAAGAAGGCCATGTAACGCAAGAAATCACATTTAATATTAAAATGTAAAAATGTATTAATATGTAAAACCAAGCTAAAGTACAGGTACTCCTCAATTTATAACCACAACTGAGCCCGAAATGTATGTTAAGTGAATTTTGCCTAATTTTACCACCTTTTTTGCCACTTGTTAAGTGAATCACTGCCGTTGTTAAGTTAGTAACACGCGTGTTAAGTGAATTGGCTTCCCCATTGACTTTGCTTGTCAGAAGGTTGCAAAAGGAGATCACATGATCTCCAAGACACTGCAACCGTCATAAATATGAGTCAGTTGCCAAGCATCTGCATTTTGATCACGTGACTATGGGGATGCTGCAATGGTTGTAGGTGTGAAAAACGGTTGTATGTCACTTTTTCAGGATTGTTGTCACTTTGAATGGTCACTAAATAAACTGTTGTAAGTCGAGGAAGTCCTGTATTTTGATAAAGCTGTTTTGGGGATGATGCAGAACCTATTAACTGAGTTCTACTGATTTCTAGCAAAATAATCAATAATGTTCAGTGAATCCCAAGGGCATTGGTTGCTTTTCAAAATCACTGGTTGCTTTTCAAAAATGTTAGCTTAGAATTACTGGTTGCTTTTCAAAAATCGTAGCTTTTATGGCTACAAACTGGCCAGACGTAGTACTGATTCAGTCACCTAGTTCTGCTCTTCTTAGCCAGCACACAAAGAGCCCTTCCCAGAGAAAAGAGAAAGGCTTTTTTCTCTTACAAGCACCGCTATTCTCCACAAAGGCAGGGAACGCCCTCCATTTCCTATCGCTGCCAAACCACAATGCAAGGGAGAATTCAAGAGACGGAAATGTGTGCTGTCGAGAGGCCTCCTTGCCAGAAGCGCCTGCCCAGGAGAGCACATTAGCGGTTGCTCAAAGTAACCCAATGTGAGGAATGCAGAGCCTGTTGCACTGGTGGATATTCAGAAAGGACATCCCAAGGGAGAAAGGTCTTTTCTTAAAGTCCAGCCTTCGTCAGGCTGAGATTAGACAAGAGAACTACGCTGTGGGGCTTTAAGTATGAAAAAGAGTGGGAGTGAAAACCGTATCTCAAGCTTTTCCTTACATGTTGTTGTTAAAAAGACAAAAAAAAAAAAAAAGATTTGGCAGTAGTTAACTTGCAGCCTTCTGGATGTTGCCAACTTCCAGTTTGGTGGGCTGCAGCTGCTGAAGTTTGTACTTCATCAACAACTGGAAAGCTGTAAATTTAGCTTGTTTACTGGCTACCTTAGAACATCCCCAAAGCAAGCTCATCCCCTGAATGTTACTTTTTGCATTAGCTAAAAGAGATATCAGCATGCAGATGTTTACAAGTGTGGAGAAGCCCAAAGTTTGCAGAAGGCCTAAGATTTGTAATTAACACTTGGGAGAAGAGAGTCCCCAAAAAGCACTGTGACCACCGGCAGAATGCCTGCTGAGAAAGAATACCCGAAAAAGACTTTTCAAGATGGTCTTCCTCAACTTGGTGTCCTCCAGATATATTGGATGTGCAGTCCCCAGGATTTCCCAGTCAACTCTATATTGAAGACTTCCCTAGTCTAAGTGCCCACTCAGTAAACAGTGGCTGAATATACTAGGCCAGGGGTGGGCAGCTATTGCTCCTTTACAACCTGTGAACTTTTCTCAGAATTTCAGAGCCAGCATGGCTGGCTCAGGAATTACAGGAGTTGAAATCCACAGGTTGTAAAGGGGCCATAGTTGCCCTCCCCCGTACTAGGCTAATTTCAGGTATGCCTATTTGACAGTGTTCTCCTCTCAGTTCCACACTGGTTACAGATCTGTCTCTCTTTCTGCTTTTGTGGCCTTCCAAAAAATCTCTGCATTCAGAAAAGCAGTGATCATCTTAGGGATGCCAAACCACCCAACAGATCAGCCTCCTCCCACCTGGCATGCTACAGGTATGTACGATTACAATTCCTCTAAGTCATAACCAGTTCCTCATTTTTCTTACACTGTTTTTTTTTCTTCCAGAACTGCGAACTAGACATTTTCAATTCTTCCTCATGTATCTGCAGTGGTTCCCCATTTTCCATCCTTCCCTGAAGACTCTACTCCTTTTCTTTGTGATTTTTGCAGATGAGCCCTTTCCCAACATGGTGTCTCCCAAATCCATTGGGCTACAGCTCCTTTTAATTTTGTTCTTAGCCTCCCCTCCCTCCACCCCCATTTTTTTTACAGCAATCTACAATGCCTATTGGGAAGGAATTCCTTGCATCAAGGAGCTACTGATTCTTGACTGCTTTAGGTCCCAACAGTTTCCAAATGAAATAAGGGTAGCCTCTGAAATACACAGAAGGATTGATATGGACTTGGGGCTTGCCAGAGCTCTTCTACAGCCTCCCACTAAAAGAATTTTTTCCCCTGCCACCTACCCTTATGAGGGGAAGAGAGTGCTTACAATGACCTCCTTTATTTAGAAAGCAGTCAGAGAAAGGTCTGATGAGTCATCCCTGTGGCAGTCAACACATAGCAAAGGCTTTTCCTTTCCCTCCCTGGAAAAAGAGGGCTTCGAATCCCGGCATTCTTTGCTGGAGCTTAGGGACATGCAGAATGCTGGGATTGTCTTCAGACAGTCAATCCCAACCTCCTGCCCTCCACATTGGTTGCGACTACAGCTCCTGAGCTATCATAGGAATTAAGCCATGCTGGTTAGGAAATTCGGTGAGTTCCTGCTTCAGGCTGACGGAAAGACCACTGGCTGGAGAAAGCTGTTTTAACAGAAGTTTCAGAATCCAGTTTTCCAGCACTACTTCGAAATCACAGTATTCCTCTTACCTTGAAAAAGCCCTTGCAGCCCTCACAGGTCCGGACACCATAGTGTTGGCATGAAGCGTTGTCCCCACACACAGCACAGCGCCCTTCATTGGATCCAGGGCTGCGTGTCTTTGTTGGAGAGAGTGAATTGTCCATCAGGCCAGAGCCATCTAGGCCTGGCGAGGCCTGGCTGAGTGGCAAAGGAGAAAAATGGACTGAGGAGGAGGTTTGCGGGAGTGAAAACACTTCTCCATCCACCAAGTGCTGGTGGGACGTCGGTTGCATCTTCAGTGGACTTTGGGGTGGGACTCCAGGGCTGTGAGCCGAAAGGCCAAAGGAAAAATAAGATGGTTGAGTAGAACTACTTTTGGGAGGCTCTGCTGCTGCGGCAGCCACCCAAGGCCTCATGCCCTCATAGGCGTGAGTGGGGGAATAGCTTCCAAAGGAGTTCTCCCAGGTTGGACCTTGGGAAGTCTGGAAACTTGGCGTGGAAGGAGAAGGGACTGAGCATGGACTGCCATAATAGTCTGAGCCGCTCGAGGACATGGTCTCGTCCAACTGGCTGCTGAAAGGACCAGGATAACAACCATAAACTTGGAAATCTTCCAGCTTGAAGGATGTGGTATTGGGGTTCGCGGCTGGAATCTGATAGAGGAAAGCGTCAAATTCGCCTGTATAATTGTCCATGAAGGTGCTGAAGCTGGGCAGAGTAGTAGTGGCAGCAGAGATTTCGGTATTGACCAGGTCCATGGTGGGTTTGCCAAACTCAGGGGTCAAGAGGTCTGCTGGGTAGCGCTCGCAGGACCCTCCATTCTGAAGCGAGGTCCCATATTGTGTTTGGATACAGGGCATCTCTAAGGAAAGACAAAGGTAGAGAGAAGGAGAAAAATCTACCATTAGATATTTGAGAGATATAAAAGGTCCATCTGTGCTGTAATTTAGAAACTCTCTTGAATTGATTTGGCAGAAAAGTGATCTTAAAAGTGCCATTAAAAAGGGAGAATCTTGTAAGCTTTCCCTGACTATGAGGTGTGCTAAAATGATATTTCTAGGAGCTCTCATCCCAGAAACGTGGTTGGTCAGAGAAGGCTGGTCTCCGTTAGGTACCTTTACAAATACGGTTGTTTATTAACATCAGGACAAATTGTTACTTTAGATTTAATGCAAACCAAATCCTTGGCCTTGAACCTCCTCCCTCTTTATCTAGTTCTAAATTTTTATTTACTGAAGCAGGGAAGCACAAATGGAGAAAGAGTTTGGGGCCCTTGTTAAAAATATGGCTAATATTTCTGATGCACTATTTCTTCGTGGGGCTATTGGAGGGAGATACAAGGTGTTCTCCTTTCTTTTTCTCCCTGATATTTCTCTGTGCTGAAAAGAGGACAGCTATTAAATACTGTAGTCACAATGTTGAAAGTTGGAGTAAATTGTATTTCTTGACTCTTGCAAGTGAGTGCTGGTAGTTTTCTCCTCCTCCTCACATAGTTAACAGGTTTGCTTCTAAGTTTATTTCTACATCTTTTGCTTCATTTTTCTTCCTTAATTAAATTGGGGTACTTTTCAATTTCTTAAATTTTCTGGACATGCAAAGCAACAGTTTATATACGTAAGATGCTACTTCCTAGGTGATACAAGGTATGCTACGAAGAGCCTCACTATGTACCCTGAAGAAAAGATTCCAATGTTTTTGTTCAAAATTAAAAATATTTCTGCCAACACAAGAGACAAGTCCAAAGGTAAAAAAAAACCTACTTCTTTGTGTATCCAGAAAAGCCATTCTGCTAAAACAATAATGAGGCATTATGATGCAAACCCAGCTGTAAATTCGCAGATGCTCAATATACCTACCCCCATCTCCTTGGTTAATGTTATTTCAGAGAATAATGAGGGCCAAACATTGCACACGATCAAGTGTTTTAATGAGAAAAGAAAGGAAAAGCAAACAAGGCAAAGAAATAAGAAATGCAACTAACACAGAAGGGCCAGGAGCACCTGAATTTTATACTGGGTTCTCTCTCAATGTGGGCGATAAAAACTAAAGCATTAAGCCTATACAGGCAACCCTTGACTTACAACAGTTCATTTAGTGACTGTTCAAAGTTACAACAGCACTGAAAAAAAGGGACTAATGATCATTTTTCACACCTACGACCATTGCAGCGTCCCTACAGACATGTGATCAAAATTCAGATGTTTGGGATCTGATTCACGACCATTGCAATGTCTCGCAAAGTCATGCGATCACCTTTTGACAAGCCAAATCAATGGGGAAGCCAGATTCTCTTAACAATCCTGTTATTAACTCATCAACTGAAGTGATTCACTTATGGCAAGAAAAGTCTTAAAATGAGGCAAAACTCACTTAACAAATGTCTCCCTTAACAACAGAAATTTTGGACTCAATTGTCATTGTACTTTGAGGACTACCTGTAGTATCCTGAAAGAAATAGGTAAACATTCTATCAATATGTTCCAGGTGAAACCCACTCTCCTCCCCCAGCATATTTCAAGAATTTCCTTATGAAAGTTAAAGGACTGAGTTAGTAACCATCTGTTTACCTAAACAACTTCAAACTTTAAATGACAAGGCTGCCAAGATATTAACACCTGATCCAAATCCTTAATTGTTCTTGTTTTCCTGCAGTGCCTGGGATTCCCACAGCTTGTTAAAAGATTGATTTTGAAATTTCTACTGCTGCTATTTATTCCACCTTAATTTTACAAACTTGGAACCATCAATATTCCAAAGTTCTTGAAACAACTTGACATATAAAAACAAAGGCAAAATTTAGTCTGGACTGAGTTACAGATCAGGCCTTTCCTTAATATTATAAGGCAACACATGCTTTTGAAAACTTGAACTTTCAGGTTGGTGAACCAAGGAGCAAAGAAAATGTACCTTGCCCCGCAAATTAAGTTTTCCTCTTATCTTCCCAATCTCAATATCCTGTACAAAATGCCCAATCCTAGAAACAACAATTCTGTTCTCACCTGTATCACAGTCAGTGCAGTTATCAACAAAAAAGGGGGGAACGCTGTATGTTGCTGCCTTGCCAGCACTACAGAGGAAAACTACAGCATACAAAAAAGAGGTTTTGGCCGTGTTGTTATCATACTTGATCTTGATCACTTCTATTTTATTGTAGTTCTTTCACTGAAGGAGATCCATCTAAATGTTTGTCTCTTAAGCAACAACCTCTGACAAGGTTAATGTGAAAATTGAACTTCTCAGAAAGACAGAATCTTTTGGCACTTTCCAAAAGAGGAGTTATAACTGGAAGCATTAGCTGAGATGGAAGTCAAGTCTGTACCAGCAACTCTTGTGGCCAAATGAAAACTGGTTACCAAAAGCCTGCTTTAACAGAGGAAAGAATTATGGGATGTTGAGACATAGAGAACTCCAAGTGATTTTTAACACTGCATTTCTGAAATGAAAGCTATCCCCCATTTCTCAGATGGACAGGAGCTCCTTTTTAGTAACTTTAGTAATATGCAACTCTTTAGTTGGAAATAATCCTCACTCTGCTAATGAAAATTGATTTAAAAAAATGACAGACAAGCTGGAATTTGGATGGGTAAGAACTGAATCGCCCAAGAAGTGTCTATCTGTAGTTTTTGACTTATGACCATGATTGGGACTGGAATTTTGGCCACTAAGCAATGCAGTCATTAAACAAATCACCATGTGACCGCACCTGATTTTACAACCATTGTAGTCGTTAAGCAAATCTGACTTCCCCAATTGATTTTGCTTGACGGAAGCCAGCTTGGAAGATTGTAAATGATAATTAACTGATCACAAGATGCTACAACCATCATAAATGCAAGCCAATTTCCAAGCACCCAAATTATAATTGCATGGCCCTGGGGGTGGTATAGGAACATTGAGGACAGGAACATATGTCACTTGTCTCAAGTCCATTGTAACTTTGAGCCCTTGTTAAACAAACCGTCATAAATCAAGGACTCATGAACTTCAGTTGGGAAAAAAATATAAAACCAAACTGAAGCTTGTAGTCTCTTCTCAATTTGTTAAGAGGATCAGTTGGCGTTGGCAAAAGCGTGTTGATATACCCTTTTTAAATGAATGTGATTCCTGTTAAAGTTTTTCCCTGTTAGTTTGTTATGTGAATCAATATCCTTACCCTTAAGCTCCCAAAGAGAAAGTGGCAGCGGGACTACAATTCCCAACAGCTAGGTGATTTGAGCCCCTTGCTGAGTTTTCATAGGAGACAAGGTTTGCATTTAACAGCTTACAACTGGCCAAAATCTGCTCAACGTCTCTCCTTAAAAGAAAAGATCTTGTGCACACTTCTTTGGAACCTCATAACCCCTCTGCACACCCTACCGACGCTATCCGATCTTGTTATTCTGAATTCCTAAAATAGAACTTGGACATCCAATTGTTAAGGCTTGTTATGATTTGTTCCAATGTAGCAACAGGTGATACCCAGGGCTCCTCGTAACACAGGATTTATTAGCGTACTCTCCCCAGAGGAAGTTCTGACGTCTGCAAATGTGCAAGGGTAGCATTTCCCTAGGTAATGCAGGACTAGGGAGCTCCATTACAGAGGTTGGAATCCTAATCTTAGGTATTGCTATTAGCACCACTGAACACAAGGGCTGATTGGATAGCAGATACTTAGCAAATAGGAAGGATCAACAGTGGGCTTTTTAGCACAAAGCGATACTTCTCATGTTATTAGTCCTTAGTGTGCAAGCTTTTTAAAAGTCTTTTTTTTTTTAAAAAAACAAACAGCAATGGTGAAGTCTTTTACCCAGTCTGGCCATTTAGTTCTTTGTGATACTGTACTAATTTGAACCCTTCCCCCACCCCATGGCCTTTTTAAAGCCTCCATGCTAAATCTAACTGTACAACGACACAGTGATATTAGTCTACCAGCTCCTGTGGAGAGGGAGAAAAAAAAAAAGGACAGCACTTGTAAATCAGAATTAAAAGAAAATGGCTTGACTGATAATACGGTACTTACTTTACCCCTGGGCTTGAAGGCATAAATATCAAAATAAAAGTAAGAGTAAAGACAAAAGGGCTAAAACGCAGCCTTGGCCCACCCAGGGGCTGAGAAATCAATAGGGGAAATACATTATGCTCTGAAAGTACACCATGAAATTGAGCTAATTGAGATGGAATCTGAGAAAGTTCACGGCTGTTCCATCGTTATTTTTTGTTTTGTGCCAAGAGTCTCCATATGGAAGGTCTCGTTTCCCCACTCTTTGCTATTGTCCTAAAAATGCGCATGACCCACCATCTATTAAATCCGAACGCCATCCAACTCTCCACAGCACGCTCTGCGGCTCACAACAATCAAACAAAGCAATTAAATTAAGACTTCTTGCTCTAAGAATATGGCATTATTAAAAAACATGAAATTCTTTGACAACGGAATAGAGGGGATTAGCTTTTAATCACCCACCCAAGATCTGCTTGATAGGCAAACATTTGCAAGGAAGGATACGCCTTTGAACCCCGATGAACATTGCCTGATTTCTGTACTGATTTGACATTGGAAGCAACACACTTCTGGTGAACAGTCCTATAATAGAAGGCTGAATCCACCCAATAATTACCTGGGTAGATAATAGCTAAACTACTAGATATTTCTACCCTCTTCTTGAAAACAAGTGAATGACCTATTCTCTTCCAGGACTGGTAGTTTATCCCACTGTGGCCATAAAATATTTTTAAATGGGATTCACCAGAAAAGGCATTTCAAGATGCTTCAGTTTCCCTCTTTTCTCAGTGTTTAAAAACACTTCCACTCATGCATCTATGGCTGGTGCTCCAACCCTTTTCCACAAAGAGTCTCACCAAGGGAATTGTGAGAGAAGAACTGGAATTAACCTCCTTTGTAGCAAAGAAGATTGTTGGAAGCACAAGTGTCTTCTTCCTGCAGGCACTGTTGCCATCGCTCTCTCCTCTGTGTATTTCTCTCACAGTCCTCTACTATCTTCCAATGGAAACGGCACGGCGTTGCTATAACGACACACTCACCTCTTTACCCTGCGAGCCGCCCCTTTGGGATCCTTGTTGTTTTAGCGCACAAATGGCTCCTGTAATCACTGTAAAGCAGATGCAGCAACAGATGTGCTACTATCCCCTGTCTGATAGGCAGGGCAGCATTGTTTGCAGAACTTTGCCGCCCTGCAAAGCCGCCCCCCCTTCCCAAACCATCATTTGACAGCTTCCATTTACCTTCAAAGGCTGAGACCAAAACAAAGGCACTAAAGGTAATAAGACTGAAGGCTAGCTGGATCCCCACTGCAACCACCAGGACGGAAGGCTTTGAGACCAGTGACCAAACACTGTTTGCCTTTGGATAGCCCCATGGAATAGAAAGGCTGAAATCTCAACCTAATATATGTCAATTCCTCCCAACACTTAAGAGCCAACAGCTAAGTTCTCTAGAACAATGGCAGCTATAAACCAATCAGGGGAGAGATGATTGCTTTTGGAATGGGAAATCTATGTCTTCAAGAGGTGGCTGAACTATAATTCCCATCAGCCCGAGACAGCCTGGCCAATAGCAAGTGGATCCTGAGAGACAGCTGAAAGGGAAGGTTAGCAAGTCATCCATCGCTGCTTTAGGGAGAACAGCACTGAAGCCCATCATTAATACTATTCCACACAGCCCTACAATTTCCTCCCAATTAGTTGGACTTTTTTAGACTTTAGAGACTGCTCAAGAGCGCCCTCTGCTGTAGCTGGGACGGATCAACTTCCCAGCAACAGGATTACTGCTGGGTTCAGTGCTAATGTAAAAACCACAGAAAGATTCCGAACTCTGTAAGCAAAAACTGGCACAATTCAGCATAAATGACCAGGCTGTTTCCAAGAAGAAATACTCAACAGCTTAAGGAAACTTGCAACAGGAACAGACTGTTATTGTCAGTTCGACAATGGGTGGAATTATCTAAAAGAAGCTTTTCTTGTTGAAAGCTATTTCTTCCAGGCTCAAATGTTCCAAGACTGAATCCACTGCTTGTGCTGAGCTGCATTTGAACAAGGGCGAATGGATTCTGGTATTAGATGTCCAACTTTCCCCTGCTCTACGCAGACCCTTTTCTTGACTTGCATGTTTCCTATGCTTTTTAACAGTTGCACATCAAGCTATCCAACTGGTGCAGCACTCCATACTGTATAAATGGCAACAGTGAGAAAAACTGCACCTGTCAAGATGTTTGATCTGCAGAAATGATAAGCAACACTACTCAAAGCTATCAATGGAAGAGGTAAGCATGGGCTTCACTCCAAGAGACCAACCCCAATGCTGCTTTTTGTGTAAACATAAGCTTTTTAAAAGCTGAAAATAACCCAGCTGGCATTTTCCCACTTTCTGTGATCAAACAATGGAAAATAAAATAATTCACATTTCCACGCTTTCTGCCTTGACACTAGCAATTTTCCTTAGTAGAAGGTGTCTCAGCGATGACATAACAAAGGCAATTGGTTCTCTTCTTACCTAAGTTTCTGTCATAGGCACATTTGCTCAAGAGGAAATCCCTTAGACAGAGCTGCCCTTATTGCTGGATAAATATGCACAGGATTGAGGTATGTAAAACAAATCAAGCTTTAGGGAATGCTATGATTACCCCACATTGCTCTGTGTAGTTGCTGAGATTATTCTAGGATTCAACCCATTTTGAAGCCTCCTGGTCTCAGTCTAAGTTTTCAAACCCCTTACAATCTAAATGATTCTGGAGAGACCAAGACCACTAAAGGAGGTGCTCACAATGGACAAAGACAAGACTGTGGCAAGTGGACTTCTTCAGCCTTTGAAGTCCAGCACACACACTTAGAAACAGGGGGAGGCCA
This sequence comes from Myanophis thanlyinensis, assembly GCA_017656035.1. Taxonomy (NCBI): domain Eukaryota; kingdom Metazoa; phylum Chordata; class Lepidosauria; order Squamata; family Homalopsidae; genus Myanophis; species Myanophis thanlyinensis. Next base: position 1,565 of record JAEANM010002339.1, on the reverse strand, counting down.
CCATAGCAAAGGCTGCCAGGTGCTCAAACTTGATGCAGCACCTGTCGCTCTGAACATGCCAGGAAATGCAAGCTCTCCACCCCCTTGCAAAGCCACATGAAAGCACCAGGCTAGGAGTTTTGCTGATTTATGTCCTTCAACACCTGTGATGGTACCAAGCTGCTCAGTGGATTGACTCAGGAACATTCACATGCACACTCACAAAAAAAGGAGCATCTCTTTTGAAAGGGAAAGGGGGAAAAAAGAGAGAGAACATTAGAAAACATTCTTTTTCAAAGATGCCCACTTTTTGAAAATATGGAGGGGAATTTCTGCATCTAGGAAATAAAAACATAAATGTGCATCTGTGCATACAGACACACAATGCACATTAACCTCAGATTAACAAAAATCATGCAAGTGTTAGAGGACTAGCTGCAAGCAGAGTGAGAATACGATTCTGGCACAAACAGCTTTTCCCATTGTGATCTTCAAAACAGAGAAACGTCATTTAAAGTTCTTTTCTCAATTTGGTTTGGGCAGAATCGATATATTCAGCCTGATGAAGTGATAAAATAGCTTCAGATATCTAAGAAGTTAGAAGTCTGACGTGTTTATCTCCAAAACATGATACAATCCCCAGGCCTTACAATGAGGCCTCGCACTGGGACACAAGCACTACACGTACAATATTATTTTCCTTATCAAGCATCAGATGGCTTCACTTCTTAATGTCACAATTTTTCCTCTAAAAGAGACTTCATTTTTGCCCAAGAGAGGTATCCATCCTACACAATCAAGGTCACAGGACATAAAAATGGCAAAATGCATTCAGTCACTGGCACACATCTGCCAGGGCTGCCACAAGCTCAGGTTACTGCAATTTTGTCCTTTAAAATGCAAATGTAGACTTTGAAAACTGCTTTGGGAAACAAGTGCACCATTATAGTTGCCATCAAGCCAAGCCACCCTCAAACCCACCCACCCCAGCCAGATCCTCTTGCAATTCAAGCTTCAAAGTACAAATACCTCTTTTTAAGGAGAAAAAGCCTGCCCTTGTAGAATTAGTCCAGTGGTTCATGGTTTTGCATTCTGTACATTAACCGCTGCTTTCAAGTTGTCCCACACTACATAGGAAGAGCCAGGCAGATGACATATGGCGGTTCTAGTAACTTTCTAAGATCTGCAAATCAAAACACCGTCTACTTATAAAAAAAAAAAAACAAACAAACCACGTTGCAGTTCATACGGTTAAAGCACCAACAAGCACCAGGAGCCACCGCGGCTCTTTTAAAACCCATTCTTGGCGGATAAACTTCTTAACTCCGCTCTTGCAAACGGGCTCGCACATCCGCGCTTCTTCCCTCACCCTGCAAACGTTTGCTGCCGGTTAGATTTGGCCCTCCTCGCTATTTCCACCTCCTTTCCACCTGGCAGCCTTGTAAAACGCAACCCCACCTCCTCACCCCGCGATTCCCGCGCCTCCCTAACTTTCCGACACGCGAGATCCCTTCCGATCCCCAAACTTTCTCTCCTCCCAGCCTTTCCCCAACTTCTCCCGACCTGATTATAACAAACAAACAAAC